>JAHHUM010002198.1:52675-116623 GCA_036173005.1 Crenichthys baileyi
TGAATAAAACCAACCTTCTGGATGACCAATTCTCAACGGTGTCTCATTAGCTGCCTTTATTTATTAAAATAATATTTAAAGAAATATTATTAAGGAAATGGTAAAAAATATATTTAGACATGAGCCAAATCTTTCTGGAGAAATGGGGCTTAATGGTGTTTCATTACTTATCAAGTTTAGCAAAACAATGTTTGGGGAAATATTATTTTACTGGATTGAAAACTAACAACCTTTTTGGGTAAATGATCTTAGCAGCAAGCATGTGTTCTTAGCTGATTGCAGTTAAAGCTAGCAAAGAAGCTTATTGCTTATCACCAGAATCAAACACACACACTTTTAATACCGTAAAAAAAAAGGTTAAAATGCATAAGCGTGGAAGGCTCGTTATGATTGATCTTCTGTGTTAAAATCACCCTTCAAGTAAAGTTTGTCTTAACTTTAAAAACACACAAACACAGAACACAAAACTGAGCACGTGGTGCTGAGCAGATAGCTGAGTTTCAACTCAAACAAAACCAAACTTCATAAAACGAAAAATGCTTAGATTATTTTATTCTAAAATACTTCTATCGCTCTCTGCCCAAAACATATCCTCTTAAGTGAACCGTGTTGAGGAAAAGTTGTCCGGCGACGAAGTTTGAAGAAGGCATCCACAGAGAACAAAGGATTAGCTTCAGCTAACCTCCGTAGCTGTTGGCTGGGGCGGCTCGTTCTGTCCGACGACCAAACTGCAAGTTACTGCCGTAACCACGGTGATGCGTCCCGTTGTCCTTCCTTTGGGAAACTGCTTCACTCGGTTGTAGAGACAGGGTCTCTTCTGGGAACTCTCTGGAAACAAAGTTTGCCTCTGTAGACCTCAGAGAGAAAGTCAAGCAACGCTTGTACCTTAATTACCACATTCTTGAATGAATACTGGATACACAAACAGCAGTTCATTCATACTTAACTTAGTGCATATGATCGCGTGATCCTATGACACTGTTGGATCCAGTTTGAAGAGTTATGTCTGTTTGCCTGCAAAGAGACATTAGCTCGCTGTCACTCCTGTCCCGATCCTCATCGGTGTGGAAGAGGTCAGTTTGTGGCAAAGGTGGCCGTTTTATATGGACAGTGGCGTCACGGGAAGTCCGCTGTTATCCCCTCTCCTGGCTGGCTGGAAGTAGGTTAATGCGATTTATTTTGGAAGTTCCAGAAAAGTTCGCACCGGACATTCATGTTGTAATCCATGGCTGTGGGTCCCAACAATATACTACATAAATGTAATATTTTATTAATTCATTCATAACATATTACACAGCTGAGTCCCATTGAGACACAAGGTCTCAGTTTCAGGAGTGATGTGTTTAAACCATAATACAATTTTAAAATACAATTTGTTGGAAACTAATGTTATCCAATGTTGATTACTTCAATACTTTAAAGTAATGCATCAAGCTGGGCAGATTAAATCAGTAGAAGCAAAATTGTTATCATGTATCTTGGGTATAATCATATTTAAAACATTGTTCCTTGCAGAAAAAAAACGGGTATTTATGTTGAAATATATTTTTATTATAACTGACTTTAAATGGTTGGCTCGGATCTGTGCATGCATGTGAGCAGGACTGATGGCGGTGGGGTTATTATTCGATAGGTTACTTGATCGCCAAAAAACTGGATAGTTCCAGCCTTTATATCAGTTTTTTAATTGAGGTTCTGTGAGGATATTGTGAATAATAGCTCCTGCACCTGAAGTAGAAAGATGTCATCTCATCGTGAGCTTTTTGGACAATGTCCTCCAATGTGGTGGAAGCTAATAAGCCATATGGTCCATCAATCTTCCTCGTCATTTGATTTGTTCTTCTGTTCATGACCCAGGGGAGATCTTTTTTAAAACAACTATGTGTTGTTTTAAACTGTTTAAAACTGCTATGCCACTGAAGTAAGTATTGTTTAGTAAACCTTTACTTACCATCATGCTGCCTGCTCGTCTGCATTCCGGGGTCCTCCGCTACACAAACCCTGACATTAATGCTGCTGCACTGCTCACAGCCTGAGGCTCCATTCTCTGCAGAGCTAGAGCGGAATGATACAGTGGGTAGGCTTCACTAATGTTAACTTTACATAGATACACGGACGTTGTTTGGCTGAACAAAATGGCACCAATAATAACGATGGTCAGTTGTGAAATTGTAGACTTCTAATAGCCATTAACACATCATTGTTTCCCTTTGATATGACAGTTTCCAGTTATTTAAGTTGCTGAAGTCAGCTAAAGCAGGCGAAGTACATCTGACTAGACACTAGCTATCCACCACTCTGATGACTTATTTAATTTTTCCAGCACACTCACAGTGATTTGACAGGCATAGGGATTATTATCAATAATAACTAAGCAAAACCTCACTTCAAAAAACCTTAACTCAGCTTATGGAAGGTTTACAGATAAAACAGTGCCTCTCTCCTACATTCTGTTATAAACGTGCTTTTTTCTTAACAGCTTTATTAATATAATTTTTTTCATTATCTGTACAGTTTCATTCGCTTTTTCTCTTTTTAATCATGCTTTTATTATGCCCCTTGTTTGTGAAACACTTGTTTTTCAGTCAAAGGTTCTATATAAATAATTTATTTTTACATACACACACACACACAACATTGCATAAAAAATGTATTTTTGTCTTTTGATAATGATTTTATATTTTTGTTTTTTTTGAAGAAGAAAAGAAAGTGCAATTAAAATTTCCTGTCCGTTTTTGCATAAAGAAATACAGCTCCTTTTTTTCAATTTAATGTCTCTTACTGTAAAGCAAAAATTTAATGAACAGATGTTTTTTATTTATAAATGGTTTATGATCAGAAACATGCCGACCTGTTCACCCGAGACAGCCTGTCTGTCCAACACACTTTAAAAAAGCTAGTTTTTGCATGGAGTTGTATTTCATATTTTCCCATAAAATATGTACACCTGTAAGAAGATCATTTAAATATAAACTATTAATAATATAAACATTGTTATTCTATGTGTGTCTATGTCACACTGTGATTGACTGGCAACCTGTCCTGTGTGTACCCCATCAAAGTTATCAGAATTTGCCACATTATTTCAACAAGTATTTAGTCATTTCCTTAACCTTTAGTTTTGAAAATATAGATTGTCTTGGGAGGAGGACAGACCTAACTTGTTAAGACATAAATTTCTTCCCTCCTCATTGAATTGATATAACAGCAGACAGTAAAAGTCCAAGACAGATCGATCGATTTTGTTCTCGACTGTTTTGTTTAACCATAGACACAGTAATACACTTGTAAACATTATGCTGTACTTTTTTCTATTTAGCAAGACAGGACGTCCAGAGCTCATCAACAGTTTTCCTTGTATTTATTAATTTTCAGTATGTTTAGTCTCATAGTGACACTGATTTTCTCTTTGCGACTATAGAAAGACATTAGTAATACTGCAGCTTGATGCTGACTGAAGATGAGGAGGCCTTCCTGAGGGTTTTAAACTCCAGTCACATCTTGGTGTTTGTTACAAGAAACAGCATGGTACCAGTCATTAGTTTTCACCCACCCTATTCATTCTTGTTCTGTACCATCCAGTGCTTCAGCCCCCTGTTTACATCTCCTCGTCATCCAACATTTTAGACGGATCACTGGTTTTCGACCTTACCTCAAACATGGACAATCTTCTGCCACCACCTGCTGGCCAGTCCGACCAGGATTGATGCTGATCCCGTCCCAGTCACTATCACCAAGGTTCTGCTTTGAAAAATACTGTACATGCTGCACTGGACCTGGACTATCAATTTGATCCGCTTATTCTGTTCCTGTTATTGTAACCTTCAAACTTGCTGTAAAATGTCTGATCAAGAAAGGTAATGTTGTGAAATACAATAACTTCAAATCTCTCAGAATCCATAAATCCAAACCTAAAGTTACACATTCCCACAAATCTTTTATGGTAACTCTGATAATGACACTCTTAAATGTCAGACCCCTTTCTAACAGACTGTTTAAATTCATGAATACATTTTAGATTAGAATATGGGTTGCGTGTTTTTTTTTTTTTTACAGAAAGTTGGCTTAAAATGAGTAAGCTACAATTTTTAACTACATCCTCTGGTAAACTTGATTTAAAGGACATTTCTCTTAGCAATTACACATCATTTATAGCTTTACTTTTAGCGAGCGGTCTTCGTATATCATGTTACAGTCCAGTGACCACCCAAATAAAATGGATTAATTTTAGTCAGCATGTTTTTCAACCTACTAACAGCGACGGTTATGGTCCAGTCTTATGTCTAATTATAACCCATGGTTTATCTGTTAACACCTCTTCCATCTCAGGTGTTGGCCTGTCAGATCATTACTGGGTCTGTTTTACCATCAGGGATTTCAAAGTTCAGGAAATCCCTGCAGGAACTGTATGGAAATGCAAACTTACCTCTAAATTGTCTGGAAATTTTGTAGCTGTTTTAAAGGACAACTGCTGACGTTTCACCTTCACCACACTACTCTACTGTAAATAACTTTACCAGTAGAATAACGTCTACCTTTGATCTGTAGCTCCAATAAAACAAAAACAATAAATACAAAACATAAACCTCCCTGAAGAAATGAAAGAACCACACAATAAAAAATAATCAAAAATTTGAAAGAATATGGAGGAAAAATAGGTAATAAACTTCCAAAATTGCTGTAATAATCTGATCATTTGCAATCAAGCAGTCAGGCGAGCCATTTTTATTTGTCAAAATTATTACCTGATTATAAAAACAATCCAAGAGCCTTGGATCTGCTTTATCCAGTCTCGATGTAGAACTATTATTACCTCAGAGTCTTTGTTGGTAAGTTTTTTTTTTTGTCACTGATGCTGAAAGTTTTAATTAATTGAAACATATATCTTTTAGAGCCAATACCTACATGTTTTATTTTTTAAAAAGTGTTCTTTCCAAAATCATGTTCTTAATATTTTAAAGATGGGATTTTTTTGCAGTGCTTTTAAGACCGCTTTGTGAAGCCTCATCTGAAGAGAAATTATCTTGATTCTTCCATGCTTTAATAATTTTAGACCGATTTTTAACCTGCATTTTTAATTACAGTTTTAGAGAAGCTTGTTTTCAATAAATTAAACTCTAATTTAAACACAGCATTCCAGTCTTATTTTAGATCCAGTCATAGCACAGAAACTGGACTGCTAAATAATTTAACAACCTGAGGTCTAATATGGATCAGAGCCAACCTTCAGCATTGGCGTTACTACTGACCTTACCATCTTACTAGAGAAGCTGGGACAGATTGGACTTTCTGGAACTTTCCTGAAGTGATTCAACTCATTTCTCAGCGACAGAAAATTCTTTATTAACGTAGAAAACTGTTTATCAAATGTTATGACCTGAACTATGGTGTTTTACAAGGCTGAGTTTTAGGTCACACTTTTTTTTTTTTGTATATTTTATACATCTCCAGTGTTTCCTCTCTGATCTACGCAATGGCATTCCCACAGTTCCTCGTCCATGGTAATCGACTGATTTGCCCTCACTGTTTTCTTTTTTTGTTTTTTTTTTAACAGTTACTTGTTTTATTATTCTGTTTACTGGATTTGATCATTTTATTGTCTCACTAGTGGTTAAATTTGTCTTTCTGATTTTAACCTCAATAAATAAAGTTTGGGTGATTTATGTGTGAAAATTAGCTGAGCTTCAGCTTTTTGTCCATACTGTAAAACTGTAACTAATACTTCTTAAATGCAGTAATGTATGTATGAATGTATGTTATATTGAACTTTTTAATGATATACTATGTATTTTTTTAGATATACCTGTACAGCAATATTTTTGAGGCACTTAGCAGACCGTTTAGGACCATGCCAGCCGAGCCTGAACTGATCCATATCAGCCAGGTTCATCACATTCCCATTAAAGGGACATGGATAAAAAGATGGGGTCTGCAGCCATAGTCTGCTTTTCTGATATAATTAAAGCGGTCAGCTACACAAGTATTGCTATAAAACTTTAACCCTTATTTGGTGCTTGGTGGCTTCTCCAGTCTCTTGGGTTGTATGGAAAGGCGGGCTACAGTTTTTACTTTTTATTATATTATTATATTATTATTATTTATTTCACCCTAACAATATACACAGAACCACAGAGCATGGTGCTTTCTCTCCCACACATGAACTCCTCCCCCTTAAAACAAGCGAGGTGGGAACCAAAAATTACAAGGAGTTGAACTCATAATAAACCATTTCTCCAAGTCCCAAAATGTCATTGACCATCTAAATACTTTTAATTAAATTAATTTAAATTTTAATTTAATTAAATTAAAACTAAACAAAACTGACTGTATAAATAAATCAAGGTTACAAGAGTACTATCACGGAAGACAGACATCTGTGTGAAAAGAGAGAATTTCTTCTGTCAACTTTTGTGATGATGCAAGTGCTTTCGACCAACATTGAGTTGAGGTGGCATGGCACGATTAATTTATTCTAATTAGAATCGGCTTGGAACTGATTTGATTTTGTCTTGGTGGTTAAATGTATTTAATGGTCGCAATATTAATTCACCTGATACGCATCGAGCCTGTGAACCTGTTGGAGCCCACAGTTTCATTCAGAGGTTTTGTGTTTACAACTGACTTTTTATGACAGTCTGGAGAATCACCCCTGCAGGGATTGTTTACATATATTCGCATGAGTAATTTGAGGCGTATAAAGGGAGGAATCTTGAATCCCCCATGTGGGCTTGATTACAGGTTGACTTGGTTGTACAACAGAATTGTGCCTGGATCCGTGTGCATGCACAGTTTAAAACATCTGGATTTTTTTATGCATACCCGGTCTTCCTAATTTCAGCGTATGTTATGTTTTGGTATTAAATCTAAGCCAGTTTTGTGTTAATGAGGCCCCAGGTGACCTACGGTTCAATTCATCCAGCTTTCCATTTGGTCATCCATTTCCGCTGACGAAGCACACTTATTTGCATGTTAGCTAAACATGTTTGATAAATATCACCATACATTTATAATAGAATATCATAAATATAATATCATCATACATTTCCATGTATAGCTACAAATTCCATATGCTATATATATGGATAAATATGTGCAGATATGTGGAGCTAAATATTTAATTTAACATATTTCATTGAGATAGATTCCCACTGAGCATTGAGTTACATTTTTACTGTGTATCTATACAAACGTCTGTTTTGAGGATAAGTGCCAGAGATACCTTATTTTAGATTAATTTACAGATTTGTTTCAGTCGTATGTTGTTTAGGTTTTGATATGAAGTCTACCAATAACGCAGCTGCCTCTGTCTATGGTGCTGAAACCGCCACTTTTCAACACTGAAAGTGTAAAGTTTATTTGACGCAGTTATAAAACATTACTATTACCGTTTCCATTTCAATCGTAAATTATTTCCTTAGGCTTAATTGGCTCCTTCACTCTGAGTTTTATTCATTCTCTCCTTTCTGTTAACTAGCGCTCATTATATTCGAGATGTTTTCAGAAGAAGGGAGTTTATTAAGGTGTATATATCGAAAACTGACTCACGGTGCCGCTATGGGCTAACATAAAAGTGGAGCACACATCTCCACCTACTGCCAAAGCCTGACTGGAACGTAATTGTTCTGAGAAATACACCCACTCGGCGAATTTTATCGTTTTAGCTGATGGACGAGAATTTTATCCGTTTTTAACACATTTGTTTGCTCTTATTCAATGTGTTCAAACGCTCTGAAGGATATTTTTCCGATGATGGGAGACAAAGGACTTGTTCCGTTCATCTGCTTTGTTTTCTTTATTGTGACAATGCCTCTCGTTCATGGAGATCTGAGCTATTCTTTTCCAGAGGAGATGAAACCAGGATTTGTTATTGGAAATGTCGCCAATGATCTCGGAGTTAATCTGGGGACATTATCTTCCCGAAGGGCCCGTGTGGATATTGAAGGAGCTCGGAAGCGCTACTGTGAAATTAATTTGAACACCGGGGATTTAATCACATCCGAAAGAATTGACAGAGAAGGTCTTTGTGGCAAAAAACCATCGTGTGTCTTGAAAATAGACCTGGTGTTAGAAAATCCTCTGGAGTTGCATCGTGTAGGTCTTCATGTACAAGATGTGAATGATAACTCGCCAAAATTCAAAAGGAATTTAATCGAAATGGAAATAAGCGAGTCAGCAGTCAGAGGTAACCGCTTCTCTATCGAGGAGGCCCATGATGCGGACACGGGTCAAAACGATGTTCAAAGATACATCCTTGAAAAGAATGATAATTTCATACTTGCAGCGGATAATAAAAATGTTCAGCTTATATTGGAAACTTCACTTGATAGAGAGAAGCAAAAAGAAATGAATTTGCTTCTCACAGCTTTAGACGGAGGATCCCCCCAGAAATCAGGTACTGTGGTCATTCATGTTACAGTGCTGGATGCCAATGATAACGCCCCAGTGTTTGAGCAGGCCGTTTATAAAACCAGTCTGCCTGAAAACTCACAACTAGAAACAGTAGTGATTACTGTTAGCGCTACTGATGCAGATGAAGGAGTAAATGGAGATGTGACTTATGACTTTGGACATGTGTCTGAAGACAATTTAGATACATTTGCCATTGATGCAAAGACAGGAGAAATTAAAGTAACGGGTGTGACTGACTTTGAAGAAACTAGTTCATTTGAAATAAGCGTTGAAGCCAAAGATGGATTAGGGCTAACCTCATATGCTAAAGTGTTAATTGATATTAACGATGTGAATGATAATGCACCAGCTATTTATCTAAAATCTCTGTCCAATCCCACCCCTGAGAACGTGTCACCTGGTACAGAGGTGGGGATCATTAACGTGCAGGACAGAGACTCTGAGAAAAATGGACAAGTCCGCTGCTCCATCCAGCAAAACGTCCCTTTTAAGTTGGTTCCTTCCATTAAAAACTATTATTCTCTGGTGACCACAGGACAGCTGGACCGTGAACTAGTGTCTGATTACAACATTACAATCACTGCCACTGATGAGGGCTCTCCACCTCTGTCCTCCTCTAAAACTGTTCAGTTATCTGTAGCTGACATCAACGACAACCCACCTGTGTTTGAGGAACAGTCCTACAGCGCATATGTGAGTGAAAATAACAAACCTGGCTCCACTTTATGCTCCGTTACTGCTAGAGACCCCGACTGGAGACAAAACGGTACAGTGATCTATTCTCTGTTACCTGGTGAGGTGAACGGTGCCTCGGTGTCCTCCTATCTGTCTGTTAACGGAGACACGGGGGTGATCCACGCTGTGAGGTCGTTTGATTATGAACAGTTCAGGAGTTTTAAGGTCCATGTGATGGCCAGAGACAACGGTTCTCCTCCACTCAGCAGCAACGTGACCGTCAGTGTGTTCATATCGGATGTGAATGACAACTCTCCTCAGATACTGTACCCCGCCCCGGAGGGCAGCTCCTTCATGACCGAGCTGGTCCCCAAAGCTGCACATGGAGGGTCTCTGGTGTCCAAAGTGATAGCGGTGGACACAGACTCTGGACAGAACGCCTGGCTGTCCTATCAGATAGTCAAAGCTACAGATCCTGGACTTTTCAGTATCGATCTCCACAGTGGAGAGATCAGGACACAGCGGGACATTTCAGAATCTGACAGCATGAAACAGAACCTGATTGTTGCAGTGAAAGATAACGGACAACCCTCTCTGTCTGCCACCTGTGCCATGTATTTACTTATTTCTGATAACTTGGCTGAGGTGCCAGAACTGAAAGACATTTCTTATGATGAGAAGAACTCCAAACTGTCCTCTTATCTGATCATTGCTCTGGTTTCTGTGTCCACCTTCTTCCTGACCTTCATCATCATCATCCTGAGTGTGAGGTTCTGTCGCAGGAGAAAGCCCAGACTGTTGTTTGATGGAGCAGTAGCCATCCCCGGAGCTTATCTCCCTCCTAATTACGCAGATGTTGATGGAACAGGAACTTTACGCAGCACTTACAATTATGACGCCTACCTGACAACAGGATCTAGAACCAGTGACTTTAAGTTTGTATCATCCTACAATGATAACACGCTGCCTGCTGACCAGACTCTGAAGAAAAGTCCTACAGAGTTCGCTGATGTGTTTGCAGGACTGGAAACACCTGAGGAGGTAAGATTTCCGATGCATGATTTAGTTTACTTCCTTTTTAATATGGGCATAACTAACAACATTGTGTTTATTGCGAAAATATTTTGTGCGATGCTTCTGTGCTTACTTTTGTGAAATGTAATAATCATTACCTTTTACTTTTTAATCCGCATATTCTTTATATAGTTATTCATAGCTCTATATGATGTGGGCTATTTGACGGAAATATCTCAGCGCTCGCTAAACATATTTATGCCCGGTGATCTCTGCCGTATTTTTTATAATTCTTTATGTAGCCAAGATGAAAAGTCGTTTTATGGACAAAGTTGCAGAAACAAAAGGAATGTTTACATATACGCGTTTAAATGCAATAGTTTTATTTAACCTGACAAAAATATTTTTATTTGTAGCTCAGATGTGATTTTCGTGGTAGAGCTTTTATGAGAGCTGTTAGCATTCAAGAAGTAACTCACGGTGTCGCTATTGACTGCCAGATCTAAAACAGTCTCGCTTCTCCACCCATTTCTGCGTAAGAAGCAGCTCCATTTTGGTCACAGAAGCTGTTTAATTTCCCTATCATCTGAGATCGCGAACATGGCAAATGTTTAGTTACTGTGTATCACTGGATAAATCACCATTCATGCTGTTCTCATAACGTTTCTCAATCAGCGGACCATTTTCATTTATGATGGGACATAAAAGATTTTCTGCGCTTTTTCCGATCCTCCTCTTTGTTTCCTTTCATGTGACAATGCCTCTCGTTAAAGGAGATCTGAGCTACTCTTTTCCAGAGGAGATGAAACCAGGATCTGTGATTGGAAATGTCGCCAAAGATCTTGGACTTGATTTGAGCACATTGTCATTTCGAAAGGCCCGTGTGGATATTGAAGGCACTCGTAAGCGCTACTGTGACATTAATATGAACACCGGGGATTTAATCACATCGGAGAGAATTGACAGAGAAAGCCTTTGTGGTAAGAAACCCTCCTGTGTCGTGAAAATAGACCTGGTATTAGAAAATCCACTGGAGCTTCATCGTGTAAGTCTTCATGTACAAGATGTGAATGATAACTCACCAAAATTTAGACAAAATGTGATTGAAATGGAAATACACGAATCAGCTGAAAGAGGTAATCGCTTCTCCATAGAGGAGGCCCACGACGCAGATGTAGGTCAAAATGCTGTACAAAGATACATCCTGCAAAAGAACGATCATTTTATTCTCGCTGTGGAGAGCAATATGGTAGAATTAGTACTAGAGAATAAACTTGATCGAGAGAAACAAAAGGAAATGAATTTGCTTCTCTCGGCTTTAGACGGAGGATCCCCCCAGAAATCAGGTACTGTGGTCATACATGTTACTGTGCTGGATGCCAATGATAACGCCCCAGTGTTTAAGCAGGCCGTTTATAAAGCAACTGTGCCTGAAAACTCTCCACTAGAAACAGTAGTGATTACTGTTAGCGCTACTGATGCAGATGAAGGAGTAAATGGAGACGTTACCTATCAATTTGGTCACGTATCTGATGAGGATATAAGTTTATTTTCCATTGATCTAAAAACGGGACAAGTAAAAGTAACGGGTGTGATTGACTTCGAAGAAATTAACTCGTTTGAAATGAAGGTACAGGCCAAAGATGGATTAGGGCTAACCTCATATGCTAAAGTGTTAATTGATGTTAACGATGTGAATGATAATGCACCAGCTATTTACTTAAAATCTTTGTCCAATCCCACACCTGAGAATGTGTCACCTGGTACAGAGGTGGGGATCATTAACGTGCAGGACAGAGACTCTGAGAAAAATGGACAGGTCCGCTGCTCCATCCAGCAACCTGTTCCATTTAAATTGGTTCCTTCCATTAAAAACTATTATTCTTTGGTGACCACAGGACAGCTGGACCGTGAACTAGTGTCTGATTACAACATTACAATCACTGCCACTGATGAGGGCTCTCCACCTCTGTCCTCCTCTAAAACGGTTCAATTATCTGTAGCTGACATCAACGACAACCCACCTGTGTTTGAGGAACAGTCCTACAGCGCATATGTGAGTGAAAATAACAAACCTGGCTCCACTTTATGCTCCGTTACTGCTAGAGACCCCGACTGGAGACAAAACGGTACAGTGATCTATTCTCTGTTACCTGGTGAGGTGAACGGTGCCTCGGTGTCCTCCTTTCTGTCTGTTAACGGAGACACGGGGGTGATCCACGCTGTGAGGTCGTTTGATTATGAACAGTTCAGGAGTTTTAAGGTCCATGTGATGGCCAGAGACAACGGTTCTCCTCCACTCAGCAGCAACGTGACCGTCAGTGTGTTCATATCGGATGTGAATGACAACTCTCCTCAGATATTGTACCCCGCCCCGGAGGGCAGCTCCTTCATGACCGAGCTGGTCCCCAAAGCTGCACATGGAGGGTCTCTGGTGTCCAAAGTGATAGCGGTGGATGCAGACTCTGGACAGAACTCCTGGCTGTCCTATCAGATAGTCAAAGCTACAGATCCTGGACTTTTCAGTATCGATCTCCACAGTGGAGAGATCAGGACACAGCGGGACATTTCAAAATCCGACAGCATGAAGCAGAACCTGATTGTTGCAGTGAAAGATAACGGACAACCCTCTCTGTCTGCCACCTGTGCCATGTATTTACTTATTTCTGATAACTTGGCTGAGGTGCCAGAACTGAAAGACATTTCTTATGATGAGAAGAACTCCAAACTGACCTCTTATCTGATCATTGCTCTGGTTTCTGTGTCCACCTTCTTCCTGACCTTCATCATCATCATCCTGGGTGTGAGGTTCTGTCGCAGGAGAAAGCCCAGGCTGTTGTTTGATGGAGCAGTAGCCATCCCCGGAGCTTATCTCCCTCCTAATTACGCAGATGTTGACGGAACAGGAACTTTACGCAGCACTTACAATTATGACGCCTACCTGACAACAGGATCTAGAACCAGTGACTTTAAGTTTGTATCATCCTACAATGACAACACGCTGTCTGCTGACCAGACTCTGAAGAAAAGTCCTACAGAGTTTGCTGATGTGTTTGCAGGACTGGAGACACCTGAAGAGGTAAGATAGTCAAGTGTATTTTTGCTTTTGTTTGATCTTCATTTTATTGGAGTGAGAGTATGTCTTTATCTCTTCAGTGTCACATTGAACCGTCGCTCTTTCAGTTTCCTTTTTGCAAAAGGTTTTCTGATGCTGATCGTGTTGTTAATATTGTAGGCTATCATTATAACGCTGGTTGAGTTTTTGACACTATTCAGCAACACTCCTTTAAATGACTCTAAACTTTGTTACAGACAATCATTGATGATTTTTGAAACACGTTTCTTGCAGCCTCTGATAGTTTCATTACTATTTTCACACATTCTTGTGATGCTCTGTTAAAGTTATTCTTTCATTATCAGGCGACATGGGATAATAGTTGAGTTTAAAAAGCTGATTCAGTCTTATGTTGTGACATTGTTTTTAATCGACTTTTTACGTTAAGAAGTTAGTTGCCATCATATTTGCCATTTTTTGTATTGCCTTTTCTCAAAGTATTTGTCCGTGGTGCTGAAACAATGCACAAGAGTTTACTTTCTACAGTTACAAACGTATTTTTTCTTTTTGTTTCTTTAACAATATATCTAATAAAAATAACTGATTCTAAAATTCTTCGTTTCCATAAAACTTCCTCGAAAAAAACGCGTTGCGTAAAACTATTTCTTTGATACAACAATGTGTAATATAAGATAATGAAGCGGCATTGTTCGATGTTGTGAAGTGTCTCTAACGTTAACTATTTGCTATTCAAAAAGGTATGGCAAAACGATTTTATCATTATACATTTTTAGTAAGTAAAACTTATAACTTTATGCAATATTGGCACATTCTGCTAGTTCAACTGCTTCTACTTGCCTCTAACATCACTTAATGTTATTGCAACAGTTTCAGTGTGAAATATATTTAGAATATTGTATATGAACAATATCATTAAATGCTATATTATTTTTGATAAAGAGAAATTAGAATGAAATGTTCTAACGCTAAAAAATAACTCACGGTGTCGCTGTTGGCTCACTCAAAAATAATATCACCCTTGCCACTCCACCCAGGAAGCTGCCAAAGTCTTGTCGCAGAAGCTGCTAAACACTTGGACATTTAGGATACTTTATATTGTAAGTGGATCCCTTATCAACATCTTGTTGTTAATATAGTGTTGTTGTACGGCGGTTTTGTTTCTATCTTTATCTGAGGACCACTTGCAAGACAGATGGGAGACAAAGGATTTTCTGCGCTTTTTCCGATCATCTGCTTTGTTTTCTTTATTGTGACAATGCCTCTCGTTCATGGAGATCTGAGCTACTCTTTTCCAGAGGAGATGAAACCAGGATCTGTGATTGGAAATGTCGCCAAAGACCTCGGATTTAATCTGATGACATTATCTTCTCGAAAGGCCCGTGTGGACATTGAAGGGGCTCGAAAGCGCTACTGTGACATTAATATGAACACTGGGGATTTAATCACATCGGAGAGAATTGACAGAGAAAGCCTTTGTGGTAAGAAACCCTCCTGTGTCGTGAAAATAGACCTGGTGTTAGAAAATCCCCTGGAGCTGCATCGTATCAGTCTTCATGTACAAGATGTTAATGATAACTCACCAAAATTTAGAGAAAATGTGATTGAAATGGAAATACGCGAATCAGCTGAAAAGGGAAGCCGCTTTTCCATTGGAGTGGCTCATGACGCAGATATAGGTCAAAACGATGTGCAAAGATACATCCTTCAAGCTAACGAAAAATTTATTCTTGCTGTTGAGAACAAAAAGGTTGAATTGGCACTAGAGAATAAGCTTGATCGAGAGAAACAAAAGGAAATGAATTTGATTTTGACAGCTTTAGACGGAGGATCCTCCCAGAAATCAGGTACTGTAGTCATACATGTTACAGTGCTGGATGCCAATGATAACGCCCCAGTGTTTAAGCAGGCCGTTTATAAAGCAACTGTGCCTGAAAACTCTCCACTAGAAACAGTAGTGATTACTGTTAGCGCTACTGATGCAGATGAAGGACTGAATGGAGACGTTACCTATCAATTTGGTCACGTATCTGATGGCGATTTCAGTTTATTTTCTATTGATTCAAAAACAGGGCAAATTAAGATAACGGGTGTGATTGACTTTGAAGAAATTAATTCTTTTGAAATGAGCGTTGAGGCCAAAGATGGATTAGGGTTGATTTCATATACTAAAGTGTTAATTGATGTTAAAGATGTCAATGATAATGCGCCTGTAATTTATCTAAAATCTTTGACCAATCCCACACATGAGAATGTGTCACCCGGTACAGAGGTGGGGATCATTAACGTGCAGGACAGAGACTCTGAGAAAAATGGACAGGTCCGCTGCTCCATCCAGCAACATGTTCCCTTTAAGTTGGTTCCTTCCATTAAAAACTATTATTCTCTGGTGACCACAGGACAGCTGGACCGTGAACTAGTGTCTGATTACAACATTACAATCACTGCCACTGATGAGGGCTCTCCACCTCTGTCCTCCTCTAAAACTGTTCAGTTATCTGTAGCTGACATCAACGACAACCCACCTGTGTTTGAGGAACAGTCCTACAGCGCATATGTGAGTGAAAATAACAAACCTGGCTCCACTTTATGCTCCGTTACTGCTAGAGACCCCGACTGGAGACAAAACGGTACAGTGATCTATTCTCTGTTACCTGGTGAGGTGAACGGTGCCTCGGTGTCCTCCTATCTGTCTGTTAACGGAGATACGGGGGTGATCCACGCTGTGAGATCGTTTGATTATGAACAGTTCAGGAGTTTTAAGGTCCATGTGATGGCCAGAGACAACGGTTCTCCTCCACTCAGCAGCAACGTGACCGTCAGTGTGTTCATATCGGATGTGAATGACAACTCTCCTCAGATATTGTACCCCGCCCCGGAGGGCAGCTCCTTCATGACCGAGCTGGTCCCCAAAGCTGCACATGGAGGGTCTCTGGTGTCCAAAGTGATAGCGGTGGACGCAGACTCTGGACAGAACGCCTGGCTGTCCTATCAGATAGTCAAAGCTACAGATCCTGGACTTTTCAGTATTGGTCTCCACAGTGGAGAGATCAGGACAAGGGGGGACTTTAGAATTGCAGCATAAAACAGAACCTGTTTGTTGGGAAAGATACGGACAGCCCTCTCTGTCTGCCACTTCCAGTTTTACTCATTTCTGATAATTTGGCTGATCCAGAACTAAAAACATTTCTTATGAGAAAAAACCCCCAAACTGACCTCTTATTGATCTTTTGCTCTTTTCTGTGCCCCACCTTTTTCCTGACCTTCTATCATCATCCTGGGTGTGGGGTTTTGTCCCGGAGAAACCCCAGATGTTTTTTTGGGAGCAGTACCTCCCCGGAGTTTATCCCTCCAAATTTACGCAGATGTTGAGGGAAAAGGAACTTTACGCAGCACTTACAATTATGACGCCTACCTGACAACAGGATCTAGAACCAGTGACTTTAAGTTTGTGTCATCCTACAATGACAACACGCTGCCTGCTGACCAGACTCTGAAGAAAAGTCCTACAGAGTTTGAGGATCTCCTCTTAACCCTGGAGAGATCCGTTGAGGTAGGACACATTAATTTTTTCCCGGATGAGAATCGTTCATATTTGGAGTGTTTTGTCTCTTCCTCAGTTATGTTTTTTTGTTATTTTTCATCAAAGTAAAATTAATTGTATTCTTTTCTCAAAATAATTCGCCCACCATGTAAATTTGCTTCAAATATTGACGAACAGTGGGAGGTTCTTGCTCGTTTTTGTCTTGATGTATTTCCCATAAAAAATTAATTGTTAAACTTTTTCTTTTGCTTACTTTCTTCCGTCACTACGGACCCCAGTGTCTTATCTTTCTGTGAATTGTTTCTGTATTAATATTCAGGAATCATTTTAAACCTATAGCTTTATTCCTTGTGAATCCATAGGTTCTTTATTGTTTTCCATTTTCACCTTTAAAATATAAATGTCAACTAAAGTATTGCATGCATTAATTAGCAAGTACATTTGTGGTCCTTGAGGGGCAACCTTTGAAAACTGTATTTAACTTACTTGAGAAGACTTGTCGTTCAGTCAAATACCGTAAGAGTAGGCCTCCCTTCCGTGACTAACCTGGATGTTTAGGTTTAGCGATTTTCTTGTGGGAAGGGCGAAAGTAGATGAAAAGCATTTTGTTACATTCAGTGTATGAATTTAACATTCACATCTATGCTGACATATATCAATAAACGTTGACTTTTGTTAGTTAAAGTACTAAGTCACAACATTGCTCTTTCTAATGTATATATAATATATCTTTAAGCATGTACATTATATTCAGCAGTTGTTGTTTATCTTAGTTTTTTCAAATTTATTTGGAATTTAATTTTTACGAGAAATTCAAATAATTCATTAAACCGCAGAAGAAACTCTATTGTATCTGAAGCCTAGCTTTCGGTATTATTTAACTGAAGTTTAAAGACTTATATTAATTTCATCCATGTAGCACATTACATGATAATGTTGTTCACATTTAACGTGAAGCTAAAAAAGAAAATAGGTCAACGTTTTTCAATTCATCTTGAATTTACCTGCGGTTATGCTAGGGCACATGCTGTGAGTATAAAACACGACTGGAGATGTCGCTCTTGGCTGTCAGAAAATTATTTTGAAGCACTCCACCCACTGCTGACTAGATGTACAGTTTGCATTTCGTAAATGACATGCTAAAATATCGTACTCGTTTTAAGCTGCTTTCCGTGGCTTTATGCGTTTGATTATTCTGTATTTTTATTGTGTTTTGAAACGTTCGCTCTGGACAGCTTCGCAAACACTGAAGACAATTTTTTATTCAAGATGAGAGACAAAGGATTCGCTGCGCTTGGCCTGAGCTTGTGCTTTGCTTTGTTTTTTGAAACGCTGCAGAAGGTACATGGAGATCTGAGCTATTCTATTCCAGAAGAGATGAAACGAGGATCTGTTGTTGGAAATGTAGCCAAGGATCTGGGTGTTGATCTGAAGACCTTCTCTTCACGACAAGCCCGTGTTGATTTTGAAGGCACTCGGAAGCGCTACTGTGATATTAATATCAACACCGGGGATTTAATTACGTCGGAAAGGATAGACAGAGAGAGCCTTTGTGGCAAAAAGCCTGCGTGTGTTTTGAAAGCAGATTTGGTGTTAGAAAACCCTTTGGAGCTTCATCATGTAAGCCTTCATATACAAGATGTGAACGACAATACGCCACAATTTAATGAAAAAATGATTGAAATGGAAATAGGAGAGTCAGCAGAGAAAGGTTACAGTTTCTCGATCGATGAGGCCCATGACGCAGATATAGGTCAGAATGCAGTGCAGAGATACATCCTTCAAAAGAACGAGAATTTTGTTCTTGCTGGAGACGGTAACAAGGTTGAACTGAGACTGGAGAATAAACTTGATCGGGAGAAACAAACAGAAAATAGTTTACTTCTAACAGCTATAGATGGTGGATCTCCTCAAAGATCAGGTACTGTAGTCATACATGTTACCATATTGGATGCTAATGATAACGCCCCAGTTTTTACAGAGGCCATTTATAAAGCCAGTCTGCCTGAAAACTCGCCACCAGAGACAGTAGTGATTACTGTTAGCGCTACTGACGCAGATGAAGGAGCTAATGGAGAAGTCACTTATCAGTTTGGCCACGTATCTGAGGATGATGTGAATTTATTTATGATTGATTCCAAAACAGGGGAAATAAAAGTAATGGGAGGAATTGACTATGAAGAAAGAAATTCTTTTGAAATGAGGGTGAAAGCTAAAGATGGATTAGGATTAAACTCAAATGCTAAAGTTGTAATTGATGTTAAAGATGTCAATGATAATGCGCCAGAAATTTACCTGAAGTCCCTTTCCCACCCTATACCTGAGAACGTGTCACCTGGTACAGAGGTGGGGATCATTAACGTGCAGGACAGAGACTCTGAGAAAAATGGACAGGTCCGCTGCTCCATCCAGCAACATGTCCCTTTTAAGTTGGTTCCTTCCATTAAAAACTATTATTCTCTGGTAACCACAGGACAGCTGGACCGTGAACTAGTGTCTGATTACAACATTACAATCACTGCTACTGATGAGGGCTCTCCACCTCTGTCCTCCTCTAAAACTGTTCAGTTATCTGTAGCTGACATCAACGACAACCCACCTGTGTTTGAGGAACAGTCCTACAGCGCATATGTGAGTGAAAATAACAAACCTGGCTCCACTTTATGCTCCGTTACTGCTAGAGACCCCGACTGGAGACAAAACGGTACAGTGATCTATTCTCTGTTACCTGGTGAGGTGAACGGTGCCTCGGTGTCCTCCTATCTATCTGTTAACGGAGACACGGGGGTGATCCACGCTGTGAGGTCGTTTGATTATGAACAGTTCAGGAGTTTTAAGGTCCATGTGATGGCCAGAGACAACGGTTCTCCTCCACTCAGCAGCAACGTGACCGTCAGTGTGTTCATATCGGATGTGAATGACAACTCTCCTCAGATACTGTACCCCGCCCCGGAGGGCAGCTCCTTCATGACCGAGCTGGTCCCCAAAGCTGCACATGGAGGGTCTCTGGTGTCCAAAGTGATAGCGGTGGACGCAGACTCTGGACAGAACGCCTGGCTGTCCTATCAGATTGTCAAAGCTACAGACCCTGGACTTTTCAGTATTGGTCTCCACAGCGGAGAGATAAGGACACAGCGGGACATTTCAAAATCTGACAGCATGAAACAGAACCTGATTGTTGCAGTGAAAGATAACGGACAACCCTCTCTGTCTGCCACCTGTGCCATGTATTTACTTATTTCTGATAACTTGGCTGAGGTGCCAGAACTGAAAGACATTTCTTATGATGAGAAGAACTCCAAACTGTCCTCTTATCTGATCATTGCTCTGGTTTCTGTGTCCACCTTCTTCCTGACCTTCATCATCATCATCCTGGGTGTGAGGTTTTGTCGCAGGAGAAAGCCCAGACTGTTGTTTGATGGAGCAGTAGCCATCCCCGGAGCTTATCTCCCTCCTAATTACGCAGATGTTGACGGAACAGGAACTTTACGCAGCACTTACAATTATGACGCCTACCTGACAACAGGATCTAGAACCAGTGACTTTAAGTTTGTATCATCCTACAATGACAACACGCTGCCTGCAGACCAGACTCTGAAGAAAAGTCCAACAGAATTTGCTGAGATATTTGGAGATTGTGATTCTTCCCCCGAGGTAGGAACATGTTTAATTTTATCCTTTTAAGATCCTTGCAGAGTCATTTTTTAATCTTTCTACGTTCTGTTTTCATTTTAATCAGACATTTTTACGTTCTAATTTATTAGTTTATCCCTACAATCAATAATCTTGCCATCTAGGTTAGTGTCGTTGACGTAATTAATTCAAGTAAAATAATTGTTAACATTTCGTATGTATTGACTGACTATATGTATGAATACAATTTGGATTTGCTGGAAATTATAGTTCAGGGATTTCCTTTAAGGCGAATGATGTAAAATGTGGGGTTTGCTCTGCTCTGTCCGTGGTGCTGAAGAGTATTTTCTTAAAGAATGCCTTTAGCATGATGGTCTTGCCAAGTTTGTGTGTTGGCCACATGTTGCTTATACGTTTGGTGTGCATATATTTGTCATCCCACTTTCCCTTATAACAATGATCCTGGTATGTTAGCGTGAACCTGGATGTGTTTGAAAATTACAAAGTGTTTTTTGACCCTATTTTAAAGGTAAAAAAAAAATTCAACAAGTAGTTCACTCCCTTTAATTGTAAAAAAGGTTTTGGAGCAACACAACTATTTGCTATAAATAAAGATTGTTACCAGTAGTGTTCTTTTTGTGGTTTATGTCAGCAGGGACCAGATCACAAACATTAGAACTCTACTCTGACTGCAGTGATTTTAATAATTGAAAAGTTATGGCTCTGGCCTCAATGGGCCGTGTCTATTTTAGCACACTAGCACACGGTTTATATTATTCAATTAGTTGTTTTGTATAACATGCTGAGAACACACAAGTTCACAATGACCCCTATTTACCATATAGATGGATTACATCCTGTCTTTCATGCAAAGTAAGTTCAATTCGAGTCAACAATATTTCTTCAATCCCAAAGGCAAATTAGATGTTGCAGTAAATTTCATTATCTGCGTTTCTTCTAACAGTCATTATGAATTGTTATTTGTGGGTATGAAGGACCTTATGTAATGGTCTGTTGCATGAATCTAATGAATTCTCTGATTAAAGACATTCTGTTGTTTAATAATTAATATGAAGACCATGCTCAATGTGTTTTATTAAGGCTTTCACATTATGAAACATCTCTGTTGCCACAGTTAACTTTGTAGCCCCCAGATTAGTCCCTAGAACAGACACAGTGATCTTTAACAGTTTCTTCAGCCTTTTTAAATCCATTTGTGTTTAAGTGGCTGATGCTGCTTCCATAATGACTACTCCAGATGAGATTGCACTCTCCCAAACAGACAAATAGAAAATATGCAACATACTGCTGTAAGCACTGGTGGTCCTACAGTTTCTCAAGAAAAAATAATAAGCATAGGCTTATCCAGATGAGACCTTTGCTCGCACGGGGTTTTTTTAAATTCACTAAAAGTATGATAAATGAAACCCTCAGACATTTTGAAAATTTAGCCCTTCCTTTATCATGCTGATGTTTTAGGGACTCTCTCCATGTTAATATATCTCCAGATTTGCACACATACTTTGGCCATCCTAATAGTATTAACTGTTCTACTTAATACCTTTGAAAGCTTTGCATTTTATAATGCAATATAAAGATGTAACAAAACACTAATACAAGTTTTCAAAAATACACGACTAATCCCAGTCTTTGCTTATCTCTTCCTCTCCTTTCTGCTGGGCAAATCCATATTACAAATAGTAGTTACCTTTACTGGTGTAAATGGATTGTAGTTTTCTATATTTTATTTGTTGAAAACTTTAAACGTCATGTGGTAATAATCTTGTACCAAAAGGCTCAGTAGACATTTTTCCAGTTTTTTTGTTGTTGTTAAAAACACGGACAGTGATTTCTTTTTCAGGTTAAATTGAAAAAAATAAGGATTTATTAAAAGTCTTTTAGCAAGTTTGTTAAAAGATTTATGTATGTAAATTCTGACTACAGCTATCCCAGTTTGCCTGAATTGTTGTAGACATCCAATCAAGTGACGCAAAAGGTGCTATTTATTCCTTTAAAATAGGTAATCCTCCAAGTGCACAACTAAAACTGGACTCAAAGTGTCGCTCTTCACCATGAATGGAAAATCCTCCACCTCTCCCTTCTGCTTTGTTTCTGCAGACTAGATTTTCTTCTCGCCAGAGCCCACCCTTGGATTGGTTTTGCTCGCAGTTTTCGAACAAAACAACTGATATTATCTGCACGGCGGCTGTTTTGGACAAGCTCACATTCCGGAGGTTTTAGACATTATTTTCCAAATTGCTTCAGAATGGCAGACAATAGATTGTCGTCAAGTGGCCTGCTTTTCAGCTTTGTGCTTTTTCTTCGCCTTTTTCATGACGCTAATGGAGATGTGAGCTATTCCATAAGTGAGGAAATGAAAGCGGGATCTGTTATTGGAAATATAGCCAAAGACCTCGGACTCAATGTTGGGAAATTGTCTGCACGAAAGGCCCGGATTGACAGTGAGCTGAACCGCAAGCGGTACTGTGACATTAAGCTGAACACAGGAGATTTGATTATTGCGGAAAGAATTGATAGGGAAGCTCTTTGCGGTGAAAAAGCGTCATGTATCGCAGTCCAAAAAGAACTGGAACTGCAACTGTGCATGTGATTGTCTTAGATGCAAATGACAACCCACCAATTTTTAATCAGGTCGTGTATACAGCTGTCCTTCCTGAAAACGCTCCTCCAAATACAGCGGTGGTGAAAGTAGCAGCAACTGATACAGATGAGGGTCTAAATGGAGAAGTTATTTATGAAATAAGTCGTATTTCAAAAACTGGTAAAAGAGCATTTTCGCTAAATCAAACATCAGGCGAAATACACGTTATAGGGTCTCTTGATTTTAAGGAAGAGTTGGTGTACGAAATGCGTATCGATGCTAAAGATAGACATGGCCTGAGCTCGGACGCTAAAGTGATCATTGAACTGTCTGATGTCAATGGCAACCCTCCTGAAATTACTTTAAAATCTTTCGTTAACCCTATAGCCGAGAACGTGTCACCTGGTACAGAGGTGGGCATCATTAACGTGCAGGACAGGGGTTGGACAATGAAACTGAAACACCTGTCATTTTAGTGTGGGAGGTTTCATGGCTAAATTGGACCAGCCTGGTAGCCAGTCTTCATTGATTGCACATTGCACCAGTAAGAGCAGAGTGTGAAGGTTCAATTAGCAGGGTAAGAGCACAGTTTTGCTCAAAATATTGAAATGCACACAACATTATGGGTGACATACCAGAGTTCAAAAGAGGACAAATTGTTGGTGCACGTCTTGCTGGTGCATCTGTGACCAAGACAGCAAGTCTTTGTGATGTATCAAGAGCCACGATATCCAGGGTAATGTCAGCATACCACCAAGAAGGACGAACCACATCCAACAGGATTAACGGTGGACGCAAGAGGAAGCTGTCTGAAAGGGATGTTCGGGTGCTAACCCGGATTGTATCCAAAAAACATAAAACCACGGCTGCCCAAATCATGGCAGAATTAAATGTGCACCTCAACTCTCCTGTTTCCACCAGAACTGTCCGTCGGGAGCTCCACAGGGTCAGTATACACGGCCGGGCTGTATAGCCAAACCTTTGGTCACTCATGCCAATGCCAAACGTCGGTTTCAATGGTGCAAGGAGCGCAAATCTTGGGCTGTGGACAATTTGAAACATGAATTGTTCTCTGAAAGAGTCCAAATTTTTCTGTTTTCCCCCCCATCCGGGAGGAGTTCGGTTTTGGGGAAGCCCCAAAAAACGTACCCCCAAAACTGTTGCATGGGCCCAGAGTGAAGCCTGGGGGGGGATCATGAGGGTTTTGGGGTTCCATATCAAAAGGCAAATTCCCCCTTGGGCCCAATACTTGTGCTGAAAGGGGGGTCACTGCCAAGAAAATACCGAACCAAATTTTTGGGGGCCCTGTGGGATCCCAGTGGTTCAAAAAATTGTACCTGAACCCGGGGCCCTGTATCAGGATGACCCAATGGGACCAATACCCCACAAAGACGGGTGAAAGAAATTTGGGTTTTAAAGAAAATAAAGTGAAGTTAAAATCTCCCATGGGCCCGCAAACCTTTACCAACTGAAATTTTGAGCCACTTTGGGGGTGTTTTTGGGGGAGCAATTTAGGAAAAAGTTTTTCCCCACCAGATCACTATTGGGCCGGGGCCCCTTTTCCTTGTCCCCCCCGAAGGGAAAGGTTAAAATCCCTTTTACCACTGGCAGGGCTTGTATATGTCATTTCCCCAAAACAATTGATGCTGTTTTTGGGCCCCAAAACGGAGGCCCTACCCCTACTAAATAAATTATTGTGGTCTTAAAAACCAGGTGTTTCAGTTTTTATTTTGTCCAACCCCCTGTATTTCGGTCAAATGTAAGCTGTTTTTTATGTAACAATTTTTACGTTTTTTGATTTCCCTTTTTATCAAAAAGCAATTTACAGAAAATATAATTTCGCCTTGTCATACTTCTTTTTAAAAAAAACTATGAGTCAGTTTAATGTAAAATAGAAATACTTGCTGGCTAAATTTGAAGTCAAACTGATACATAAGCTTCAGGTCTTTTTTAAGTACGTAAGACTGAATACATTTCATAGACTTTTGTTTTACTATTATAGATACTGAAAATCCAAACCAAACAGTGTCTGTTTTCATTTTTTAATCCAACATAGCTGTAATAATATGGAGAAGTGGACTTGTGACGACCCTGAAAAAACCCCTTTAAAAAGTATACGGTTTTTGCTTTTTAAAAAAAAATGAGGGAAAAATTTAAAAAAAAATAAGGTACCTTTTTAGTCCAACAGGTTTGGTAAGGGACTAATTTTTTTAACTTGTTTTAAGTTTAAAGAAAAAACTTTTTAAAAAAAATAGGGGTTTGTGCAGATTTAAAGCCTTAAAGTTTTGGGAACCCCTTTTTTCGGTTTTTTATTGAAATTCCTTTTTTGTTTTTCCCGGGCTGAAAAATTTTCTCCCCTTTTGCTTTACCGCTGCTGTGGTGCTGAAATTTAAAATGTTTTCCGCATTGTATAATGGATGGAAAATGTCTGAGGAGTTATTTTTTTTTGGTTTATTTCACCCAAAAAAAGTCCCTTTTGATTTTAGGGTTTTTTTAGTGTAGTGGTGAAGTTCACACTGGTTTCGTTTTCTTATCTTTGTAATGTTCAACATCAACTCACGGAGTCGCTATTGGCTTGCAGAAAACGCCAGTTTTTCCACCCATAACAAAATGCAAAATATTTGTCAAGCCACGCTCCCATTGTTCCCGGAGCTTTCGTGGGGCCGAATGTTTTTTTTGGAAAAATCCTGGTTGTTTTTATGAAAATAAGATTTTGTTCTTTGTCCCAATTTTAAATTGGGAAAAGATGGGGGTTTCCCTAGGGCCCCCTTTCCCGGGTACTGAAATTTTCGTTTTTTCAGCTTCGGGCCCCCTTTTTTCATAAAAGGTCTCTGTTGAAGACCTTTAGGGTTTTGTTCCGAGGAAATTGGGGGGGGCGCGGGATCTATTTTTGGGGAAAAATTTCCCAAAGACCTCGGACTGGGAAGGGTTTTTTGAAAAAATGTCCCTCGGAAAACTCGAATTGCACAGAGGACGTACCACCCCTTTCTTTTGATCTTGATCTAAAAGACGGGAAATTTTATTTAAAAAAGGGAAAAGGGTTTACAGAAGGAGCTGTGCAGCGAGAAGGGGTTCATGCTTGTCTGGAAATATGAATTAGTTTAGAGAGCCCCTTGGGGCTGGGACCGGATTTCTCGTTTTTATTCAAAAGGGTTTTTAAAGACAATTTCCCAAAATTTTTTTTTTTAAAAAATACAGTTTAAAATTTGAAATAGGGAATCGGCTTTTTTTTTTTAAGGGGGGGCGCCCATATCGTGTCAACGAGGCCCCACGAAGGGCCCAAAATCGGGCAGAATACAGTCAAAAAATACAATTTACAAAGGGAAAAAAACATTTAAATTTTTTCAGTTACGGAAAAAATGCTGATAAACCTTAAAAAACATCGACCCCTGGTTTTTTTAAAAAAAGAGTTTTTGGGTCGAGAAAAGGAAGGGGTGAGTTGAATTTCGCCCCCCCCCATTTCTGGGGGGTTTTAAAAGGTTTGGAAAACCAAAGAGATCAGGGGCCACAAATAATTCGTTACTGTTTCTGGTGCCAATTTAAATGACCCGGGGTTTGATCAGACCGTTTACAAAGCAAATCTACCTTTAAAAAGCACCACCCTATACTGGTTTGCAGCAACTGTTTTGAGCTACTGATCAGATTTAGGGTGTAAATGGGGGAAATTTAAATACGAATTTTTTCCTATCCCCGAAAAAGGCTAAGGGGGGGTTTTTTATAAACAACAAAACAGGGGGAAAAAAAAAAGTATTTGGAGTTTTTGATTTTGAAAATTTAATTTAGAGTATGAAAAGCGCATTAATGGGTAAAGGGGGTTTTTTGGGCTTTTTATTGTTTCTAAAGTAATTTTTTGACTTACTGATGTGAATGAAAGGCGGGCCCGTGATTTTTTAAAAATTCCTTTTGACGAAATCCCTTAAAAAAGAAAGCGTGTCACCCGGGGACAGAGGGGGGGCCCCAAACATTAAAAGTTTCCCGGAAGAACTTGAGGAAAAAAAGGAAAAGGTTTTTCCCCTTTCCCCCATCCCGCAAAACCCGTTCCCATTTTAAATTTTGGGTTCCCCCATTTAAAAAAATATTATTCCCCTGGTCCCCCCCACAGGGAAAGCCCGGACCGTGAACAAAATGCTGATTACAACATTACAACCAAAACTCTATGATGAGGGCTCTAAAAAACTGTCCTCCCCTAAAACCGGGTTTAGTTATCTTTTAGCGACATCCAACGACAAACCCCCCCCTGTGTTTAGGTAACAGGTCCCTTAAAAGGGGGCATATTTGAAATGAAAAAAAACAAAAAAGGCTCCACTTTAAAGCTCCCGTTACTGCTTTAAAGGACCCCGACTGGAGGGAACAAAAACGGTAACAAATGGATCTATTCCCCTTTTTCCCTGGTTTTAGGGTGAAAAAGGTGGGCTCGGGGTTCCCCCTATCTGTCCCCGTCAACCGGGGGCACGGGGGGGGATCCCTTCCCCCTTGTGAGGTCCCTTTGATTCGAAAAAGGTTAGGGGGCATTAAAAGGGGTCCCTGTGATGGCCAGAAAACCCAAAGGGTTTTTCCTTTAAAATCAAGGGAAGGGAACGTGGACCGTTTTAGGTGGTTTTCAAAATCGGATGTGAATTACAACCCCTCCTTTTAGATACTTTTAAAACCCCGGCCCCGCGGGGGGCAGCTCCTTCATGACCCAGCTGGTCCCCAAAACGCACAAAGGAGGGTCCCCTTTTGGGGTTCCCAAAAAGTGATAGCGGTGGGCGGGAAAAAAACTTGGACAAAAAAGCCTGGGGTGTCCTATCAAAAAGTTTAAAGTACCCCATCCTGGACTTTTCCGTAAATTGGGTCTGGGGCAGTGGAGAGATCAGGACACCGGGGGGACATTTCAGGAAACTGACGCATGAAACAGAAAACCCGATTTTTGCAGTGAAAGGGTAAAGGGCAGCCCTTCTGTCTGCCACCTGTGCCAGGGAAATTTTTTATTTTGATTTAAAAATTTGGGTGAGGGCCAAACTGAAAAACATGTCTTATGATGAGAAGAACTTCCCAAAATGAACCCCTTTTTCTGGGTATTGGGTCTGGTTTTTTGTGTCCCCCTTCTTTCCCGACCTTCATCATCAATCATTTCCGGGTGTGAGGTTTTTTCGGGAGGGGGAAACCCAGACTGTTGGGGGGGATGGAGCAGTAAACCATCCCCGGGGGCTTATCCTTCCCCCCCCCTAAATTTGCAGATTTTTACGGAAAGGAACTTGAGGGCAAATTTACAATTAAAGACGCCCCACCCCACAAAGGATCTAGAAAACCCGTGACTTTAATTTTGTATCATCCACAATGACAACCGCCCGCCTGCCCAAACCCGGACTCTGGGGGAAAAAAATCCTACAGAGTTTTTCTGTTATTTTTTTTAATCCCCTAATATTCTGAGGTTTGGGGCCAAAATTCTGCTATTACCCCAAATCCAGTTTCCCCCCTTTATGCTTAACCCGAATTTTTTTTTGCCATTTTTAAAAAATCTTAAAACACGTTTTTATCAACCCAAATTTTAAAAATGTAAAGTTAAAAACCCTCCCTTAAATTTTTTAGTTTCCAAACCCCGGGAATTTTGCATTTTCAACTTTTTTTTTTTAATTTCCCAGTTTTCCCGCTTTAAACCTTAATTTTTTTTCAGCCACAGATTATTTTTTTATTTTATATGGGCCCGAACCCTGGTAAACGGTAATAAAGAAAAGAAATGTTGGGCAAAGTTTCAGGGGCAATGTGAAAACCCTTAGTGTCCCTCCATATTTTTTTCTGTTTATCGGGTTTTTGCGTTAGTCAAAATAAAAAGTTCAGTTTATTTTAAAAAGGGTTTTAATAGACATCGGTTTCCCCTTTTTTAAAACAGGTCGCTGCTTTTTTACCCATATATGCTATAAGTGCCGATTTTTTTAGGCTTTTTTGCATTTTTCCTATTCATTTTTTAAAACACACGACTTAATGTCAAATTCTCAAAAATACTCGTTGAACTTTCGTAGTCTGTTCTCGTTGTTGTGGATAAAAACCCAACTGCACACATTTGGCCGGGTATTGGGGTGGAGATTTTCTGGGGAAATTTTTCACGGTCGTGTACCCCTACATTTTAGAGAGATTTTAAACGAATCCCTCTAAGCGGAATAAAAATATAATAAAATGTGATTTAGTACAAATTTTTTTTAACTTTTTTTAAAAATCTTAAAAACAATGTCCGTATTTTTGCTTAGGTTTTCGTTTTTAAATCAGGTTTTTATTTGTCTTAAAACTGTGGAGGCTAAAAAAAAACCTGGGGTTTTTTGGCCCCGTCGTGGTGCTGAAATGGACTAGTGCATGTATATGTACCCCTTTCAAATTAATTGCTGATTTAAAATAAAAATTTTGGGGGTTCAATCACATATTTATTTTAAAAAAAAGTTTTTCCCTGTTTTAAAAGGTTTTTTTTTCTGACTGACAACCTGTTTCGAGTTTTTTATGTTCCCGGAAAATAACAAAGTATTTTTTCAATACCAGCATTTTTCCACACGGCGTCACTCTCCCTTTAGCATAACCTTGGGGGGTTTTTCATCATGGGCTGACACCCCCCAATCCTTTCATTTCACACTGGCTGTAGTTCTTTCTTGACTAAAAAACAATTTTTGGGCCGCATTTTTTAAAAAAGCTCTGGCATCTATTTTCGACAAGTAAAAACCCCCTTGTTTATTTTTTTGTACTTGAAACTTTGTTTTTTTTGACAAACGAGGGGAAAAAAAAAACGGAAGATGGAGAACAAAGGCCCGGTTTCAGCTTCTCGGGGCCCGGATTACCTTCCTTGGGGATGTTGCAAGCCGCCGTTTTGGAGATGTTCTTTTTCTTTCCCCCGGAGATGATACGAGGATCAGCCATTGGGGAAATGTCAGCAAAAATTTGGGCCTTGAATAGGTAACTGGCTGCTCGAAAGGCTCGCATAGAGGCAGAAAGAAAACGGCAAACGGCCCTTTTGAACTTTAATCTGAGCACTGGGGAACATCGTTGTAGCCGGGCAGGGGTTTTAAAAGAGAGGGGCTTTGGGGGAAAAAAGACGTCGTGCGTTTTTTAACACAAGAAACCTTTTTTTAGGAAGATCCATTAGAGTTGCATCGCCCTTTAGGGGCTTCACGTTCAAGATGTTTAAAAGGGGAATTCCAAACCCCAGTTTTTTAAAAAAAAATACTAAACAAAAAATTTGAAAAAAGAATCTGCCAAAGAAGGAAAAGGCGCATCGTTTGGATGAGGCCCATGATGCGATGTCGGGGTGAAAGCAGTTTAGGGGTATAGCTTTTTAAAACAATGAAAAATTTTTTTTTTTAGGTGAATGTTATTTCAAAAAGTGGTGGAGGAAAAAATTTTGTGAGATAAATTTTAGGGAAAGTGGGAAAAGGGAACAAAGCCCGACGCTACCCAAAATTTCCCCCCCCTTTTGGGGGAAAAAGGTGGGGGGGGGAAACCCAGAGATCAGGTTTTGGGGAGTTTTTTCATGTTACTGTGGGGTTGTCTAAAGATAAAAAGCCCCCAGTGGTTTTTCCGCCGGGCCCTTTTATAAAAACCAGTCTGTTTTGGGGAATTTCCCATTAAAAATTTCTTTTTAGGTGTTTAAAAGTTAGCGCAACTGGATCCCGATGAAAGGGAGTGAATGGAGAAAGTGATTTATGATTTTGATCATTTTTTATGGAAAAATAACGCATTTTCGCTTGATGCGATGAGTGGTGAAAATTAAAAATTTTTTGGGGGACATTAAAATTAAAGAAAGGGAAAAAACCGTTTTTTAGAAATTCAAAAAATTACAGGGCCCAAAGGATGGTCTTGGTTTAAATTTTTCTTTCCTCAACGTTAATGATTGATGTCAGAGATGTCAATGACAACGCTCAAAGACGTCAATCAAATCGTTTAAAAAAAACCCTGGGTTTCAGAAAATACACCACCTGGTACAGAGGTGGGCCATCATTAAAGTGGAGGGCAGAGACTCTGAGAAAAAGGGGCCAGGTCCCGCTGCTCCATCCCGGGAAAAACGTTCCCCTTTTTAAGTTGGGTTCCTTCTATTAAAAAAACTTTTATTCTCTGGTGGCCCGCAGGGACAACTGGACCGTGAACTAGTGTCCGATTAAAAGAAATTTTCAATCACTGCCCCATTAGAGGGCTCTCCAAACCTCTGTCCTCCTCTAAAAACCTGTTCAGTTATCTGTAGCTGACATCAACGACAAACCCACCGGGGGTTTAGGAAAAGTCCTACAGGGGCGCATATGTGAGTGAAAAATAACAAACCTGGCTCCCACTTTATGCTCCGGGGTTACTGCTAGAGACCCCGACCGGAGACAAAAAAAGGGTTACAGTGATCTATTTTTTCCTTTTTTACCTGGGTTAGGGTGAACGGTGCCTTCGGTTTTCCTCCTATCTATCTGTTAACGGAGAACACGGGGGGGTATCCACGCTGTGAGGTGTTTTGATTATGAAAACAGTTCAGGAGTTTTAAAGGGTCCATGTGATGGCCAGAGCCCAACGGTTTCTCCTCCACTCAGGAAGCAACGTGACCGTCAGTGTGTTCATATCGGATGTAAAATTTAAAAACTTTTTCAGATACTGTACCCCCTCCCCGGGGGGGCAGCTCCTTCATGAACCGAGCTGGGCCCCAAAGCTGCACATGGAGGGTCTCTGGTTTTCCAAAGTATTAGCGGGGGATGCGGACTCTGGACAGAAATCCCTGGCTGTCCTATCAGATAGTCAAAAACTACAAGATCCCGGACTTTTTCAGTATTGGGTCTCCACAGCGGGGGAGGGTTCGGACAAACGGGACATTTCAAAACGGAAAGCATGAAACAGAAACTGATTGTTGCAGTGAAAGATAAACGGACAGGGCCCTCTCTGTCTGCCACCGGGGGCCCATGTATTTACTTATTTTCTGATAACTTGGCTGAGGTGCCAAAAGAACTGAAGGACATTTCTTATGATGGAAAAACACCCAAACTGACCCCTTATCTGATCATTGCTCTGGTTTCTGTGTCCACCTTCTTCCTGACCTTTCATCATCATCATCCCGGGTGTGAGGTTTTGGTCGCAGGAGAAAGCCCCAGACTGTTGGGTTTTATGGAGCAGTAGCCATCCCCGGGAGCTTATCTCCCTCCTAATTACGCAGATGTTGACGGAACAGGAACTTTACGCAGCACTTACAATTATGACGCCTACCTGACAACAGGATCTAGAACCAGTGACTTTAAGTTTGTATCATCCTACAATGACAACACGCTGTCTGCTGACCAGACTCTGAAGAAAAGTCCTACAGAGTTTGCTGAGATATTTTGCCAGCCAGACGAGTCTCCAGAGGTAGGCAAAATAATATTATACAATATATATGTTTTCATATATTTGTCTTCAATTGTTGCGCTGTTGAAGTAGATCAATAGAGATATTATTTTTCACGCAAAATATAATTTCATATTTCCAAAATTTTGGACAGTACTTCACCAACATATATTCTGGTCAAATGTAAGCTGTTTCAATGTAACATCATTTACGTCAGTTGATCCATTAATTAAGTATCAAAAAGCAATTTACAGAAAATATAATTTCGCCTTGTCATACTTCTTTAAAAAAAACAAAACTATATGAGTCAGTTTAATGTAAAATAGAAATACTTGCTGGCTACATTTGAAGCCAAACTGATACATAAGCTTCAGGTCCTTCTTAAGTACATACGTTTGAATACAGTTCATAGACTTTTGTTTTACTACTACTATGGATACTAAAATTCAAAACCAAACAATGTCTGTTGTCATTTTTTAATCCAAAATATCTGTAATAATATGGAGAAGTAGACTTGTAACGCCCCTAATACCTCTTAAAATGTATTACGTTTTTTGTTTTAAACTGAAAATGAGAAAATTCTAAACTAACACGCCTTTTAAGTCAACAACATGTTTTAGATAAATAATTCTTTTTTAAACGTGTTTCAAGCTAATCACAGCTTTTAAATAAAATATGAGTGTTTGTCCAGTGAAAGCCTTAAAGATTGGAATCCAGTTATTCGGTATTGATTTTCCTTTCTGTTTTTGGGACTGAGAATGTCTCCTCCTTGTGCTTCGCAGCTGTCTGTGGTGCTGAATTACATGTTTCCGCATTGTATAATGGATGGAAAATGTCTGAGGAGTTATTTTATTTGTGATGCAACAATAAAGTCTTTCGATTCAGTCTTTTAGTGTAGTGGTGAAGTTCACACTGGTTTCGTTTTCTTATCTTTGTAATGTTCAACATCAACTCACGGAGTCGCTATTGGCTTGCAGACACGCACAGTTCTCCACCCATAACAAAATCGCATATATGTTGTCAAGCCAGCGCTCCCATTGTTCCAGGAGCTTCGTGGGCCTGCATGTATTTTGCGAACATCCTGGTTGTTCCATGAAATAAGATTTTGTTCTTTGTCCAAGTTTGATTGAAACGATGGGCTTCAGTAGACATTTCGTACTGATTTTCGTCTGCAGCTTCGCTTTTTACATAAAGGTCTCTGCTGCAGACCTGAGCTATTCCGTTCCGGAGGAATTGAGGCCGGGATCTATTGTTGGAAATATTGCTAAAGACCTCGGACTGGAAGTAGTAAAGATGTCCACTCGGAAAGCTCGAATTGACACAGAGGACAGCTACCAGCGTTTCTGTGATCTTGATCTAAAGACGGGGAATTTTATCATAAGGGAAAGGATTGACAGAGAGGAGCTGTGCAGCGAGAAGGCTTCATGCTTGCTGAAATATGAATTAGTCTTAGAGAGCCCCTTGGAGCTGCACCGGATTTCTCTGTTCATTCAAGATATGAACGACAATTTCCCAGTTTTTCCAAAAGATACAGTTAAATTAGAAATAACGGAATCGGCTGATAAGGGAGCGCGATATCGTGTCAACGAGGCTACACGACGCCGATATCGGGCAGAATACAGTCAAACAATACAATTTACAAAGAAATGAACATTTCATTTTATCAGTTACAGAAGATGCTGATGGATCTAAGAACATCGAGCTGGTTTTAAACAAAGAGTTGGATCGAGAAAAGGAGCGTGAGTTGAATTTCGCCCTTATTGCTGTTGATGGTGGAAATCCACAGAGATCAGGGACCACACGAATATATTCGTTACTGTTCTGGATGCCAATGATAATGCACCCGTGTTTGCTCAGGCCGTTTACAAAGCAAGTCTACCTGAAAATGCACCACATGATACTGTCGCAGCAACTGTTAGAGCTACTGATGCAGATGAGGGTGTAAATGGGGAAGTAACGTACGAATTTAGCCGTATCCCAGAAAAGGCTAAGAGGGTTTTTTCACTAAACAACAAAACAGGGGAAATAAAAGTCATCGGGAGACTTGATTTTGAAAGTAATTCAGAGTATGAAATGCGCATTAATGCTAAAGACGGTTATGGACTTTCATCTGATTCTAAAGTAATTATTGACATTACTGATGTGAATGACAACGGCCCTGTGATTTATGTAAAATCTCTGACGAGTCCTGTAACAGAAAGCGTGTCACCTGGTACAGAGGTGGGCATCATTAATGTGCAGGACAGAGACTCTGAGAAAAATGGACAGGTCCGCTGCTCCATCCAGCAACCTGTTCCATTTAAATTGGTTCCCTCTATTAAAAACTATTATTCTCTGGTGACCACAGGACAGCTGGACCGTGAACTAGTGTCTGATTACAACATTACAATCACTGCTACTGATGAGGGCTCTCCACCTCTGTCCTCCTCTAAAACGGTTCAGTTATCTGTAGCTGACATCAACGACAACCCACCTGTGTTTGAGGAACAGTCCTACAGCGCATATGTGAGTGAAAATAACAAACCTGGCTCCACTTTATGCTCCGTTACTGCTAGAGACCCCGACTGGAGACAAAACGGTACAGTGATCTATTCTCTGTTACCTGGTGAGGTGAACGGTGCCTCGGTGTCCTCCTATCTATCTGTCAACGGAGACACGGGGGTGATCCACGCTGTGAGGTCGTTTGATTATGAACAGTTCAGGAGTTTAAGGTCCATGTGATGGCCAGAGACAACGGTTTCCCTCCACTCAGCAGCAACGTGACCGTCAGTGTGTTCATATCGGATGTGAATGACAACTCTCCTCAGATACTGTACCCCGCCCCGGAGGGCAGCTCCTTCATGACCGAGCTGGTCCCCAAAGCTGCACATGGAGGGTCTCTGGTGTCCAAAGTGATAGCGGTGGACGCAGACTCTGGACAGAACGCCTGGCTGTCCTATCAGATTGTCAAAGCTACAGACCCTGGACTTTTCAGTATTGGTCTCCACAGCGGAGAGATAAGGACACAGCGGGACATTTCAAAATCTGACAGCATGAAACAGAACCTGATTGTTGCAGTGAAAGATAACGGACAGCCCTCTCTGTCTGCCACCTGTGCCATGTATTTACTTATTTCTGATAACTTGGCTGAGGTGCCAGAACTGAAGGACATTTCTTATGATGAGAAGAGCTCCAAACTGACCTCTTATCTGATCATTGCTCTGGTGTCTGTGTCCACCTTCTTCCTGACCTTCATCATCATCATTCTGAGTGTGAGGTTCTGTCGCAGGAGAAAGCCCAGACTGTTGTTTGATGGAGCAGTAGCCATCCCCGGAGCTTATCTCCCTCCTAATTACGCAGATGTTGACGGAACAGGAACTTTACGCAGCACTTACAATTATGACGCCTACCTGACAACAGGATCTAGAACCAGTGACTTTAAGTTTGTATCATCCTACAATGACAACACGCTGCCTGCCTGACCAGACTCTGAAGAAAAGTCCTACAGAGTTTGCTGGTATATTTGGTCAATCAACTGAATATTCTGAGGTAGGTCCAAATATTCTGCTATGATCCAAGTGCAGTCCCCTGATGCTTCAACCGAATTTGTTGCCATTTTTAAGACTCTTAAAACAGGTATTTTATCAACCAATTTCAAAACCTGTCATGTAATAACCGTCATTAAATTTGGCAGTACAATCCGAATTTAGCATTTTCAACTTTTATTTTGAATTTCCGAGTTTCCTGCTTTAAACCTTAATTTTTGTCAGTCCATCAGATTATTTAGTCTTTTATATGGACAGAACCATGGTATCGGTAACTAAAGAAATGAGATGTTGGACAAAGTTTCAGGGGACAATGTGAAACCAGTTAGTGTCCCTCCATATTTTGTTCTGTTGATGGGGTTTTGCGTTGTCAAAATATGGTCAGTCATGCAAGAGATTTAATAGACATCGTTGCCCTTTTTAAAACAGATCGCTGCTTATTACCCATATATGCTATATGTGCCGATTTTTTAGGCTTTATTGCATTTCTCTATTCATTTTAAACACACGACTTAATGTCAAATTCTCAAAACATACTCATTGAACTTCGTAGTCTGTCTCGTTGTTGTGGATAAATACAACTGCACACATTTGGCCGATATGCGTGGAGATTGTCTGGGATTGTCACTGGTCGTCTACCCCTACATTTTAGAGAGATTTGCAAACGATTCCATCTAAGCGGAGATAATATAATACATGTGATTTAGTACAAGTTTCTTTAACTTTTTAAAAAATCTTAATAACAATGTCCGTATTTTGCTTAGGTTGTTTTAAAATCAGGTTTGTATTTGTCTTAAAACTGTGGAGCATAAAGAAAACATGGCTTTGGCTCTGTCTCTGGTGCTGAATGGACCTAGTGCATGTATATGTACCCCTTTCACATTAATGCTGATTTAAAATAAAATATTTGAGCGGTTCAATCACATATGGATCTTTAAAATAAAGCTTTGCCCGTTTTAGGTTTTTATTCTGACTGAGACCTGTTTCGACGTTCTATGTTCCTGAAATAACAAAGTATATTTCAATACCAGCATTTTACACACGGCGTCACTCTCGTTCAGCATAACCTTGGGATGTTTCATCATGCTGACACACACATCCTTTCATTTCACACTGGCTGTAGTTCTTCTCTTGACTAAATAACAATTCTGCCGCATTTAAAATAGCTCTGCATCTATTTTCGACAAGTATTCACCCCCTTGTTTATTTTTGTACTTGAAACTTTGTTTTTTTTCTGACAAGCGAGAAAACAAAACGGAAGATGGAGAACAAAGCATGTTCAGCTCTCGGCCTGATTACCTTCCTTGGGATGTTGCAAGCCGCCGTTGGAGATGTGTCTTTTTCTTTCCCCGAGGAGATGAAACGAGGATCAGCCATTGGAAATGTAGCAAAAGATTTGGGCCTTGAAGTAGGTAAACTGGCTGCTCGAAAGGCTCGCATAGAAGCAGACGGAAACGGCAAACGGTACTGTGACTTTAATCTGAGCACTGGATACATCGTTGTAGCCGACAGGATTGATAGAGAGGGGCTTTGTGGAAAAAAGACGTCGTGCGTTTTAACACAAGAGCTTGTTTTAGAAGATCCATTAGAGTTGCATCGCATCAGTCTTCACGTTCAAGATGTTAACGACAATTCACCGCAGTTTAAAAAGAATACTATCAAATTTGAAATAAGTGAATCTGCCATGAAAGACAGTCGCTATCGTTTGGATGAGGCCCATGATGCAGATGTCGGAATGAACGCAGTTCAGGGATATATCATTGAAAACACTGAACATTTCAGGCTGAATGTTATTTCAAAAAGTGGTGGAGGAAAATTTAGTGAGATAGTTTTAGTGAAGGAGCTGGACAGGGAACAAATGCAGACGCTACAAATTCCCCTTGTGGCAAAGGATGGGGGCACACCTCAGAGATCAGGTTCTGCAGTTATTCATGTTACTGTGCTGGATGCTAATGATAACGCCCCAGTGTTCAGCGAAGCCATTTATAAAGCCAGTCTGCCTGAGAATTCCCCATTAGATACTATAGTGGTTAAAGTTAGCGCAACTGATGCAGATGAGGGAGTGAATGGAGAAGTGATTTATGATTTTGATCATTTTTCTGATGAAAATAACGCATTTTCTCTTGATGCGATGAGTGGTGAAGTTAAGCTTATTGGGACATTAGATTATGAAGAAAAACCGTTCTATGAAATGCAAATTACAGCCAAGGATGGTCTTGGTTTAGTTTCTTCCTCAACGTTAATGATTGATGTCACAGATGTCAATGACAACGCTCCAATGACGTCAATCAAATCGTTGAAAAACCCTGTTTCAGAAAATACACCACCTGGTACAGAGGTGGGCATCATTAATGTGCAGGACAGAGACTCTGAGAAAAATGGACAGGTCCGCTGCTCCATCCAGCAACCTGTTCCATTTAAATTGGTTCCCTCTATTAAAAACTATTATTCTCTGGTGACCACAGGACAACTGGACCGTGAACTAGTGTCTGATTACAACATTACAATCACTGCCACTGATGAGGGCTCTCCACCTCTGTCCTCCTCTAAAACTGTTCAGTTATCTGTAGCTGACATCAACGACAACCCACCTGTGTTTGAGGAACAGTCCTACAGCGCATATGTGAGTGAAAATAACAAACCTGGCTCCACTTTATGCTCCGTCACTGCTAGAGACCCCGACTGGAGACAAAACGGTACAGTGATCTATTCTCTGTTACCTGGTGAGGTGAACGGTGCCTCGGTGTCCTCCTATCTATCTGTTAACGGAGATACGGGGGTGATTCACGCTGTGAGGTCGTTTGATTATGAACAGATCAGGAGTTTTAAGGTCCATGTGATGGCCAGAGACAACGGTTCTCCTCCACTCAGCAGCAACGTGACCGTCAGTGTGTTCATATCGGATGTGAATGACAACTCTCCTCAGATACTGTACCCCGCCCCGGAGGGCAGCTCCTTCATGACCGAGCTGGTCCCCAAAGCTGCACATGGAGGGTCTCTGGTGTCCAAAGTGATAGCGGTGGACACAGACTCTGGACAGAACGCCTGGCTGTCCTATCAGATAGTCAAAGCTACAGATCCTGGACTTTTCAGTATTGGTCTCCACAGCGGAGAGATCAGGACACAGCGGGACATTTCAGAATCTGACAGCATGAAACAGAACCTGATTGTTGCAGTGAAAGATAACGGACAGCCCTCTCTGTCTGCCACCTGTGCCATGTATTTACTTATTTCTGATAACTTGGCTGAGGTGCCAGAACTGAAAGACATTTCTTATGATGAGAAGAACTCCAAACTGACCTCTTATCTGATCATTGCTCTGGTTTCTGTGTCCACCTTCTTCCTGACCTTTATCATCATCATCCTGGGTGTGAGGTTCTGTCGCAGGAGAAAACCCAGACTGTTGTTTGATGGAGCAGTAGCCATCCCCGGAGCTTATCTCCCTCCTAATTACACAGATGTTGATGGAACAGGAACTTTACGCAGCACTTACAATTATGACGCCTACCTGACAACAGGCTCCAGAACCAGTGACTTTAAGTTTGTATCATCCTACAATGACAACACGCTGTCTGCTGACCAGACTCTGAAGAAAAGTCCTACAGAGTTTGTTGATATCTTTGGTCAATCAGAGGAATCTCCAGAGGTAGGCCCAACTATTCAGGTGTTATCCGAGTGACATAGAACTATATTTTAATTTCATTCTTTCACACTTTTAGTAGGTCTGTTTGTGTGATCCTTTTAGGTTTCATTTCCCAATTCACATTAACCTAGATGAAGTCTGACCATTGCATTGCTCTTTGAAAGTCTTCAATGGTATTTGATAGATTTAATTTTTTTCATATTCATAATCTCAAATGACTCACCAAAATAATATATATTTTAATTTTATTTGTCTACTATTTAGATTCTCTATTTTCAACAGCTTGCAGTTTAATTTCTATACAATTTGTCTCTTTAATTGATATAATTTGCAGGGTGTTCCCTTTTCAGGTTTTGAGCCCATCAATTCAATTCTATTCAGGTTTTGATCATACTTGGATTAACATAGTGTAACAGAAACGTTGTTGGCAAATGTCTTATGATATATAAAGTGTAGATTTGCAGTATCTTGGGTATTTCTATCCTGATCAGATTTTCTTGTTTCATTACAGTGCTGCATTATTTCACTCTTTAGGAAGAATTTTTTGAATTGTTGCATTTCTCTCAAGCTTTGAGTGTAAAAATGTTTGTTTCATTCTTTGATTTTTTTACTGAGTATCAACCTAAACTATTGAATATCATGGGTTTACTAATAATCTTTCTTTTATGGGCTGAGATTTGTCAGTTTTTAAAAGACACATCTTTGGAGTTAGTCGGGATTTATGTCTTTTTTGTGAAATTGTGAAAATTAGTTCTGTTGTGCTGTTATAAAGGTTTAACTTTGCTTCTTGCCACACTTCTCATTGCTGTCTTACAGTTAATTTATTAATCATATACAGTTTTTGGTAAATTATGTTGGTGGTGAAGTCTTTGATGGCCTTAGTAAGAAGGTAATATACATAATCTATCCAAGAATTTCATGGTTTTTACATGTACATCTCTTACAAAAAATATTTTTTCCTTGAAACAAACTAACAATATATAAAAATATTACTTAGAAATTAAATTATATTGGTCATTTATTTATTTTGTGGTTTGTTATCACTGAAGTCAGTTTGTTGTTTTTGTGAGGCAATGTGGCATGATGCTTGTATGTATCTCTTAATGCCGAAGTGGGTAAATTAGATCACTAAATTTACCCACCTGCATTTGTTTAAAATGTGACCCTGCTCCAACACTATATATAAACTATTAAATTATCTCATCAGCCTGGCATCAAGTTATGTAGGAGCCTGCTAATAAGGTGGATATTTTATTGTGGCGTTTTCTAGCAGGGAACAATTTAAGGCCTGCAGTATTGTTGCCCTTGAGGACCGGATTTGCTCGCTTCTGTCTTAAAGGCCTGCCTACATAAAATATTGTTGTGATATTTAGCACTGCTCTGTCTAGCTTGGGTTTATGGCACTACGTGTCAGTTTTTTAACTAAATATGTTTCTAAAGGTGCAATTGCCATGGAATCTTCAGATGTCAGCAACCACCCATCCAGTGAACATGTGCAAAGGAAATCAAGACATAGATGTAAATAAATTATTGGTAATAAATTGGAATGACACAGGGCAAAAGCATTGAACATATGGAGAAAGTGAGATGCAGAAAGGCAAGGGAAGTCTTGACATTAACTCAAATCTAGCAGTAATTAGAAAGTAATCCTGCATTTTATTGCAAATTAAACACCTATTTTTTTTTGTACCCCTGATTGTATACATTTTTATCGCTCCAAAAGGGATGTTATTGTCTGATTTGTCAACTTATTTTTGTCTGCATTGCTATAGCTGCTCAGAGCGCTTGGTGTCACTGTACACAAAGGAAAAGAGAAAGGTTTCACCACTTGATCCTTTTTTTTAGTTTCGCCAGGCTCATTGTGTTGCAGTGTCTCTTGGTTAAAGGCACCAATATAAATATATAGAAAATAATCCGCGTTAATTAAAAGTAAAACAATCTTCGTCGACGAAGTGAAGAGATAAGGAGGATATTCTTTCAAACCATGAGGAATACAGTCAGAGAATTTGCTTTCATTCGCTTTTGTGTTTTCTTCCACATCGGTCTGCATCTTTCCTATGGAGATGTGAGCTACACAATAGCCGAGGAGATGAAACGCGGATCTGTGATCGGAAACATTGCAAAAGACCTCGGGCTCGGGATAGCCACACTGTCGTCTCGTAAAGCTCGCATTGACACAGACAGGGATGATAAAAGGTATTGTGATATTAACCTGAGCACCGGAGATTTGATTGTTACTGAAAGGATCGACCGGGAAAGCCTTTGTGACAAGAAGTCGACCTGTATTTTAAAAGAGGAGCTGATTCTGGAACACCCTTTAGAGCTTCAGCGCATCAGTATTCATGTGCAAGATATAAACGATAACGCTCCAGAGTTTAGTGAAGACTTGATTTCATTTGAAATAAGAGAATCAGCCATCAAAGGAGCTAAATTCCTACTTACTGAGGCCCGTGATGCCGACATCGGCACAAATGCTGTGCAGCGTTATATTGTACAGAATAATGAGTATTTCACTATTAATGTAAACACAGAGGCTGGTGGGCGGAGACACGGTGAACTGGTTTTGGTGAAAGAATTAGACCGAGAACAAAAGAGAGAATTACAATTAGTGCTTACTGCTCTAGATGGGGGCTCTCCTCAGAGATCAGGTACTGCAGTTATTCATGTTGCTGTGCTTGATGCTAACGATAATGCCCCTGTCTTCAGCAATCCTGTTTATAAAGTCAATCTGCCTGAAAATTCTCATGCTAATACTGTGGTAATAAAAGTAAGCGCAACTGATGCAGATGAAGGTCCGAATGGAGAGATTACCTATAATTTCGACCATATGTCTAATAATTATGTCTCTCTGTTTTCTCTTGATCAAAAGACAGGGGAGATCAAAGTGAAAGGCCCAATTGATTACGAAACGGATTCTTCAATTGAATTACGAATACGAGCAAAAGATGGTCCAGGTCTCACTTCTTATTGCACAGTAATTATAGATGTAAGAGACGTCAACGACAACCAACCTATCATAAGCTTAAAATCTCTATCCAATCCCATAACTGAAAACGTGTCACCTGGTACAGAGGTGGGCATCATTAACGTGCAGGACAGAGACTCTGAGAAAAATGGACAGGTCCGCTGCTCCATCCAGCAAAACGTTCCTTTTAAGTTGGTTCCCTCTATTAAAAACTATTATTCTCTGGTGACCACAGGACAGCTGGACCGTGAACTAGTGTCTGATTACAACATTACAATCACTGCTACTGATGAGGGCTCTCCACCTCTGTCCTCCTCTAAAACGGTTCAGTTATCTGTAGCTGACATCAACGACAACCCACCTGTGTTTGAGGAACAGTCCTACAGCGCATATGTGAGTGAAAATAACAAACCTGGCTCCACCTTATGCTCCGTTACTGCTAGAGACCCCGACTGGAGACAAAACGGTACAGTGATCTATTCTCTGTTACCTGGTGAGGTGAACGGTGCCTCGGTGTCCTCCTATCTATCTGTTAACGGAGATACGGGGGTGATTCACGCTGTGAGGTCGTTTGATTATGAACAGATCAGGAGTTTTAAGGTCCATGTGATGGCCAGAGACAACGGTTCTCCTCCACTCAGCAGCAACGTGACCGTCAGTGTGTTCATATCGGATGTGAATGACAACTCTCCTCAGATACTGTACCCCGCCCCGGAGGGCAGCTCCTTCATGACCGAGCTGGTCCCCAAAGCTGCACATGGAGGGTCTCTGGTGTCCAAAGTGATAGCGGTGGACACAGACTCTGGACAGAACGCCTGGCTGTCCTATCAGATAGTCAAAGCTACAGATCCTGGACTTTTCAGTATCGATCTCCACAGCGGAGAGATCAGGACACAGCGGGACATTTTAGAATCTGACAGCATGAAACAGAACCTGATTGTTGCAGTGAAAGATAACGGACAGCCCTCTCTGTCTGCCACCTGTGCCATGTATTTATTTATTTCTGATAACTTGGCTGAGGTGCCAGAACTGAAGGACATTTCTTATGATGAGAAGAACACCAAACTGACCTCTTATCTGATCATTGCTCTGGTGTCTGTGTCCACCTTCTTCCTGACCTTCATCATCATCATTCTGGGTGTGAGGTTCTGTCGCAGGAGAAAGCCCAGACTGTTGTTTGATGGAGCAGTAGCCATCCCCGGAGCTTATCTCCCTCCTAATTACGCAGATGTTGACGGAACTGGAACTTTACGCAGCACTTACAATTATGACGCCTACCTGACAACAGGATCTAGAACCAGTGACTTTAAGTTTGTATCATCCTACAATGACAACACGCTGCCTGCTGACCAGACTCTGAAGAAAAGTCCTACAGAGTTTGTTGATATCTTTGGTCAATCAGAGGAATCTCCAGAGGTAGGCCCAACTATTCAGGTGTTATCCGAGTGACATAGAACTATATTTTAATTTCATTCTTTCACACTTTTAGTAGGTCTGTTTGTGTGATCCTTTTAGGTTTCATTTCCCAATTCACATTAACCTAGATGAAGTCTGACCATTGCATTGCTCTTTGAAAGTCTTCAATGGTATTTGATAGATTTAATTTTTTTCATATTCATAATCTCAAATGACTCACCAAAATAATATATATTTTAATTTTATTTGTCTACTATTTAGATTCTCTATTTTCAACAGCTTGCAGTTTAATTTCTATACAATTTGTCTCTTTAATTGATATAATTTGCAGGGTGTTCCCTTTTCAGGTTTTGAGCCCATCAATTCAATTCTATTCAGGTTTTGATCATACTTGGATTAACATAGTGTAACAGAAACGTTGTTGGCAAATGTCTTATGATATATAAAGTGTAGATTTGCAGTATCTTGGGTATTTCTATCCTGATCAGATTTTCTTGTTTCATTACAGTGCTGCATTATTTCACTCTTTAGGAAGAATTTTTTGAATTGTTGCATTTCTCTCAAGCTTTGAGTGTAAAAATGTTTGTTTCATTCTTTGATTTTTTTACTGAGTATCAACCTAAACTATTGAATATCATGGGTTTACTAATAATCTTTCTTTTATGGGCTGAGATTTGTCAGTTTTTAAAAGACACATCTTTGGAGTTAGTCGGGATTTATGTCTTTTTTGTGAAATTGTGAAAATTAGTTCTGTTGTGCTGTTATAAAGGTTTAACTTTGCTTCTTGCCACACTTCTCATTGCTGTCTTACAGTTAATTTATTAATCATATACAGTTTTTGGTAAATTATGTTGGTGGTGAAGTCTTTGATGGCCTTAGTAAGAAGGTAATATACATAATCTATCCAAGAATTTCATGGTTTTTACATGTACATCTCTTACAAAAAATATTTTTTCCTTGAAACAAACTAACAATATATAAAAATATTACTTAGAAATTAAATTATATTGGTCATTTATTTATTTTGTGGTTTGTTATCACTGAAGTCAGTTTGTTGTTTTTGTGAGGCAATGTGGCATGATGCTTGTATGTATCTCTTAATGCCGAAGTGGGTAAATTAGATCACTAAATTTACCCACCTGCATTTGTTTAAAATGTGACCCTGCTCCAACACTATATATAAACTATTAAATTATCTCATCAGCCTGGCATCAAGTTATGTAGGAGCCTGCTAATAAGGTGGATATTTTATTGTGGCGTTTTCTAGCAGGGAACAATTTAAGGCCTGCAGTATTGTTGCCCTTGAGGACCGGATTTGCTCGCTTCTGTCTTAAAGGCCTGCCTACATAAAATATTGTTGTGATATTTAGCACTGCTCTGTCTAGCTTGGGTTTATGGCACTACGTGTCAGTTTTTTAACTAAATATGTTTCTAAAGGTGCAATTGCCATGGAATCTTCAGATGTCAGCAACCACCCATCCAGTGAACATGTGCAAAGGAAATCAAGACATAGATGTAAATAAATTATTGGTAATAAATTGGAATGACACAGGGCAAAAGCATTGAACATATGGAGAAAGTGAGATGCAGAAAGGCAAGGGAAGTCTTGACATTAACTCAAATCTAGCAGTAATTAGAAAGTAATCCTGCATTTTATTGCAAATTAAACACCTATTTTTTTTTGTACCCCTGATTGTATACATTTTTATCGCTCCAAAAGGGATGTTATTGTCTGATTTGTCAACTTATTTTTGTCTGCATTGCTATAGCTGCTCAGAGCGCTTGGTGTCACTGTACACAAAGGAAAAGAGAAAGGTTTCACCACTTGATCCTTTTTTTTAGTTTCGCCAGGCTCATTGTGTTGCAGTGTCTCTTGGTTAAAGGCACCAATATAAATATATAGAAAATAATCCGCGTTAATTAAAAGTAAAACAATCTTCGTCGACGAAGTGAAGAGATAAGGAGGATATTCTTTCAAACCATGAGGAATACAGTCAGAGAATTTGCTTTCATTCGCTTTTGTGTTTTCTTCCACATCGGTCTGCATCTTTCCTATGGAGATGTGAGCTACACAATAGCCGAGGAGATGAAACGCGGATCTGTGATCGGAAACATTGCAAAAGACCTCGGGCTCGGGATAGCCACACTGTCGTCTCGTAAAGCTCGCATTGACACAGACAGGGATGATAAAAGGTATTGTGATATTAACCTGAGCACCGGAGATTTGATTGTTACTGAAAGGATCGACCGGGAAAGCCTTTGTGACAAGAAGTCGACCTGTATTTTAAAAGAGGAGCTGATTCTGGAACACCCTTTAGAGCTTCAGCGCATCAGTATTCATGTGCAAGATATAAACGATAACGCTCCAGAGTTTAGTGAAGACTTGATTTCATTTGAAATAAGAGAATCAGCCATCAAAGGAGCTAAATTCCTACTTACTGAGGCCCGTGATGCCGACATCGGCACAAATGCTGTGCAGCGTTATATTGTACAGAATAATGAGTATTTCACTATTAATGTAAACACAGAGGCTGGTGGGCGGAGACACGGTGAACTGGTTTTGGTGAAAGAATTAGACCGAGAACAAAAGAGAGAATTACAATTAGTGCTTACTGCTCTAGATGGGGGCTCTCCTCAGAGATCAGGTACTGCAGTTATTCATGTTGCTGTGCTTGATGCTAACGATAATGCCCCTGTCTTCAGCAATCCTGTTTATAAAGTCAATCTGCCTGAAAATTCTCATGCTAATACTGTGGTAATAAAAGTAAGCGCAACTGATGCAGATGAAGGTCCGAATGGAGAGATTACCTATAATTTCGACCATATGTCTAATAATTATGTCTCTCTGTTTTCTCTTGATCAAAAGACAGGGGAGATCAAAGTGAAAGGCCCAATTGATTACGAAACGGATTCTTCAATTGAATTACGAATACGAGCAAAAGATGGTCCAGGTCTCACTTCTTATTGCACAGTAATTATAGATGTAAGAGACGTCAACGACAACCAACCTATCATAAGCTTAAAATCTCTATCCAATCCCATAACTGAAAACGTGTCACCTGGTACAGAGGTGGGCATCATTAACGTGCAGGACAGAGACTCTGAGAAAAATGGACAGGTCCGCTGCTCCATCCAGCAACCTGTTCCATTTAAATTGGTTCCCTCTATTAAAAACTATTATTCTCTGGTGACCACAGGACAGCTGGACCGTGAACTAGTGTCTGATTACAACATTACAATCACTGCTACTGATGAGGGCTCTCCACCTCTGTCCTCCTCTAAAACGGTTCAGTTATCTGTAGCTGACATCAACGACAACCCACCTGTGTTTGAGGAACAGTCCTACAGCGCATATGTGAGTGAAAATAACAAACCTGGCTCCACTTTATGCTCCGTCACTGCTAGAGACCCCGACTGGAGACAAAACGGTACAGTGATCTATTCTCTGTTACCTGGTGAGGTGAACGGTGCCTCGGTGTCCTCCTATATGTCTGTTAACGGAGACACGGGGGTGATCCACGCTGTGAGATCGTTTGATTATGAACAGTTAAGGAGTTTTAAGGTCTATGTGATGGCCAGAGACAACGGTTCTCCTCCACTCAGCAGCAACGTGACCGTCAGTGTGTTCATATCGGATGTGAATGACAACTCTCCTCAGATACTGTACCCCGCCCCGGAGGGCAGCTCCTTCATGACCGAGCTGGTCCCCAAAGCTGCACATGGAGGGTCTCTGGTGTCCAAAGTGATAGCGGTGGACGCAGACTCTGGACAGAACGCCTGGCTGTCCTATCAGATAGTCAAAGCTACAGATCCTGGACTTTTCAGTATTGGTCTCCACAGCGGAGAGATACGGACACAGCGGGACATTTCAAAATCGGACAGCATGAAACAGAACCTGATTGTTGCAGTGAAAGATAACGGACAGCCCTCTCTGTCTGCCACCTGTGCCATGTATTTACTTATTTCTGATAACTTGGCTGAGGTGCCAGAACTGAAAGACATTTCTTATGATGAGAAGAACTCCAAACTGACCTCTTATCTGATCATTGCTCTGGTTTCTGTGTCCACCTTTTTCCTGACCTTCATCATCATCATCCTGGGTGTGAGGTTCTGTCGCAGGAGAAAGCCCAGACTGTTGTTTGATGGAGCAGTAGCCATCCCCGGAGCTTATCTCCCTCCTAATTACGCAGATGTTGATGGAACAGGAACTTTACGCAGCACTTACAATTATGACGCCTACCTGACAACAGGATCTAGAACCAGTGACTTTAAGTTTGTATCATCCTACAATGACAACACGCTGCCTGCTGACCAGACTCTGAAGAAAGGTCCTACAGAGTTTGCTGATGTGTTTGGAGATAATGATTCTTCCCCCGAGGTAAGAACGTGTTTTCCGACGTGTTTTTTTTCCCTTTTAAAATCCCCTAAATCTCACATCTCACTCACGTCATCTTGAGTATTATAACCTTCGCAATTTTATTTTTTCTAGATATTCACTGCAGTGCCACAGATATTTAGTTTTGGCTCTAATGGTTAATGGGTGTTACTAATGTTATTCTGCACAAAAACAGCTCTTTCTCAGATCACATGATCAGCTGTAGGGTTCGCTATCTTCTTTGTTTTGGTGCTGAAATGGGCTCCAACAAATAGAGTTAAATGGATGGAGTCGTAGACTTTTGCTGTTTGACCACATTATTTTTTTTTATCTTAAGTTTAGGTAAAATGACCGCTATGTTTCGCTGATCACAGTGGAAATATGATTATTCTCCCTTTTGATAAAAGTTTTTTATTAGTTATTTTTGCAGTCATATTGTAGGAAAAAATCCAGCTGCTTGTTCTTGTACCAGCTGTGATTGTTTAAGGTCTCCACAAGCCTGAGTTTTCATTTATTACTTTTTATGTGTGGTAAACTCGTCGTTAATTTATATCTTTATAGTTAATTTTGTTGTTGCGTGGCGTTTTAAAATCACTAATGTGTTCATAGGAAATATGTGCTGTCAGATTTTTATTTTTCTTCAGACTTATGTTGCAATTGACGATAGCGAGCCCTTTCTCTTAATCATAAATATATCTTATTTTTTAAATGATAATGAGCTATGTTTTTCAACCAGTGTTGTAAATATTTTAGTTGAATCGGTGTGTGCTGTTTGCCCCGTTTGCATTAGGCTGTGTCTATTTTGATACATATTTGGTAATGGAAACTTTACATATGTTATGTAGTCTTTTTCGTCTTTCCAGAACGAAAACTTAATAAAACGTATTTATGTTTTTTTTATGTTTTTGTTTGTTTGTTTGTTTTGTACATTAGGAAACATGCACAGGTTGCGGTCAATTTTAACAGCTTTGATGCAAACTTGTAAAAATTAGTGGTTCTCAGATTAGAATGCACAAATGAGAAAAGGGCCTCTTCAGCTCGGATCACGTTTACCTATCTGAAACCTCGTATTGGCTTTTTAAAAGTAAACTCTAGTTTTTGTCTGGGCAGAGCTCCAGGCGGCAATTTGTTGCACCCACTCAAGATGTCGCTGTGTACCAGCACTATACGTTTTGCTGACATTATCCTCACAGCATTATGCTGCAGAATGTGAGACAGGGTGTTGCAGCTGATCATACGAGAGAGAAATACGGTTTCGGATTGTGAAGATTTCGGTGTAAATGCCATTTTTTCTTAATTTTTTCCCCGTTTTTTACACGGATTAGAGTATGGGGATGGCTAATACAAGCTATGCTGTACGGGGTCTCATCCTGGCCATGCTGTTTTTTGCTTTACATTTGGCAGAGGGAGATTTGAGCTATTCATTTCCAGAGGAGTTAAGACAAGGATCAATGGTCGGAAATATCGCCAAAGACTTGGGTCTCGAAGTCAGCAAACTGTCCGCTAGAAAAGCTCGGATTGATACAGAAGGAAGTGACAAACATTATTTTGACATAAACATCCGTAATGGAGATTTAATTATCTCCGACAGGCTCGACAGAGAAGGCCTTTGTGGAGACAAAGCCTCCTGCGTTTTGAAACAAGAGATCATGTTGGAAAATCCATTAGAACTGCATCGAGTAAACCTGCACGTTCGGGATATAAACGATAACGCCCCGCAATTTAATAAAGAACTGATCCAAATTGATATAAGGGAATCTGCAGGCAAAGGTGCTCGTTTTCCAATAGAGGAAGCACATGATGCAGACGTAGGTCAAAATTCAGTGCAGACTTATAACCTGCAGAAAAATGAAAATTTTATTCTCGGTGTTGGAACAAATTCTGTGGAGCTTGTCCTGAGCAAAGAACTTGACCGTGAGAAATTAAAAGAAATCAGTCTTCTTCTGACGGCTCTTGATGGTGGATCACCACAAAAGACAGGTACTGTGAGGATTCATATAAATGTCTTGGACGCAAATGACAACGTGCCAGTGTTCAACCAGCCCATTTACAAGACCAGTGTGCCAGAAAATTCTCCAGTAGGAACTGTGGTACTAACAGTTAATGCAACTGATGCAGATGAAGGATTGAATGGAGCGGTTACATATGATTTTGGACACATTTCCGATGAGGTTAAGACAATATTTAAAATAGACAGTAAAACAGGTGAAATAAAACTGATGACTGGAGTTGATTTTGAAACAGTGCCATTGTTTGAACTTCGGGTGACAGCAAAAGATGGGTTGGGATTGACCTCTTATTCTAAGGTCATAATTGATATCACTGATGTAAATGACAATGCACCAATTATATATTTAAAATCACTCTCCAGTCCCGTACCTGAGAACATGCCACCTGGTACAGAGGTGGGCATCATTAATGTGCAGGACAGAGACTCTGAGAAAAATGGACAGGTCCGCTGCTCCATCCAGCAAAATGTGCCTTTTAAGTTGGTTCCTTCCATTAAAAAATATTATTCTCTGGTGACCACAGGACAACTGGACCGTGAACTAGTGTCTGATTACAACATTACAATCACTGCCACTGATGAGGGCTCTCCACCTCTGTCCTCCTCTAAAACTGTTCAGTTATCTGTAGCTGACATCAACGACAACCCACCTGTGTTTGAGGAACAGTCCTACAGCGCATATGTGAGTGAAAATAACAAACCTGGCTCCACTTTATGCTCCGTTACTGCTAGAGACCCCGACTGGAGACAAAACGGTACAGTGATCTATTCTCTGTTACCTGGTGAGGTGAACGGTGCCTCGGTGTCCTCCTATCTATCTGTTAACGGAGACACGGGGGTGATCCACGCTGTGAGGTCATTTGATTATGAACAGTTCAGGAGTTTTAAGGTCCATGTGATGGCCAGAGACAACGGTTCTCCTCCACTCAGCAGCAACGTGACCGTCAGTGTGTTCATATCGGATGTGAATGACAACTCTCCTCAGATACTGTACCCCGCCCCGGAGGGCAGCTCCTTCATGACCGAGCTGGTCCCCAAAGCTGCACATGGAGGGTCTCTGGTGTCCAAAGTGATAGCGGTGGACGCAGACTCTGGACAGAACGCCTGGCTGTCCTATCAGATAGTCAAAGCTACAGATCCTGGACTTTTCATTATTGGTCTGCACAGTGGAGAGATCAGGACACAGCGGGACATTTCAGAATCTGACAGCATGAAACAGAACCTGATTGTTGCAGTGAAAGATAACGGACAGCCCTCTCTGTCTGCCACCTGTGCCATGTATTTACTTATTTCTGATAACTTGGCTGAGGTGCCAGAACTGAAAGACATTTCTTATGATGAGAAGAACTCCAAACTGACCTCTTATCTGATCATTGCTCTGGTTTCTGTGTCCACCTTTTTCCTGACCTTCATCATCATTATCCTGGGTGTGAGGTTCTGTCGCAGGAGAAAGCCCAGACTGTTGTTTGATGGGGCAGTAGCCATCCCCGGAGCTTATCTCCCTCCTAATTACGCAGATGTTGACGGAACAGGAACTTTACGCAGCACTTACAATTATGACGCCTACCTGACAACAGGATCTAGAACCAGTGATTTTAAGTTTGTATCATCCTACAATGACAACACGCTGCCTGCTGACCAGACTCTGAAGAAAAGTCCAACAGAGTTCGCTGATATCTTTGGAGATAATGATTCTTCTCCCCAGGTAGGAACAGTTTTACCTTATAGGTAAAGATATTTTAACATTTTTGATTCTATTGTATGAGTCTTGCTTCTGTTATTTGTTCCTTTATTTTTAACGAGTAATGATGCAACTTAACTCATTACTTTTTGGATTCAATTAGAATCACAACCATGTTTTGAAATGTATATTTATTAAATGTGTAAATGTTGTATGTAAAGTAAAGGAAAACAAACATACAGACCATGTTCCCTTTTCTTCCAATCAAAGACCATCTTTTTTCTCTTCCATTTGAAGTATCTAGTTTGTCAATGAATGAGACTCTTTTGAGTTTGTAAATTCAAAGGTCTCAGTGGGACAAACTTGGAATTTTTTATTTTATTTTACTTGTACTTTCTGAGTAAATCAAAAAGTAATCTTAACAACTTAAATAGTAATCTTATGTATAAAGTTTGATTATTCCGTAATCAAATTACTCCTGAAGAAAGCTCAGTTTCTTTTCTTAAATATAACAAAAATATTAATTAACAGCGACTCATCGCAATAACTTCAAAAAGATCAATAATCATATGTAATAAGAAACAGCCCTTTTGTCTTCCATCAGTTCAAGCTTTTATTTATTTTAACACTTCAATCAACATCAATTAAAATCAGCTAAAACTTTATGCACTTTGCATAAAAACAAAAACATTTTAAGGGGAATCCCTGCCTTAATTTTATGGGCCACAATTGAAAAAAAAAAAAAACCCCTAACAAACAAAAAGTTTGGTGATGAGATATCATGTTTACACATGTATTTAAGCATTCTTTTGGGGCTGGGGCTTTTTTTGCAAAGTTTATGGCAAACCCCGTCCAGTAAAAATCTTTTTTGGGGTGAATTTAAAAGTGGTTTTCCCCCAAAATTGGGTTTTGGGATAGTTAAGATGAACACAGGAATTTAGACCAAAATCAAAAAGGAAAAACGCCCTTTAAGCCTTTGGGAAAGGGTCCCTCAAAATTTTTAAAAGGGGGCCTTTTTTTTCCAGGGGGTAGGAACTGGAGTCCCTGGTGTTTTTAATTTAAGTCCACAAGACTGGGCTTATCCCCTTTGTGGAAGAGAGAAAAGGGGAATGAAGTGACGTACACGTAGTATACAGGTAAAAAAAAGAAAAGAAAAGCCACCGTTGAACACAATCCTTCAAGGCTTCTTATCATTCCGTTGTTATGTTATAGTTAACTATGATGATGAAATCATCCATCCATTGTCAGGCTTTTAGGGGCCGGGTTTTGAGGGGTTTGCGGCCCCATTTTTGGCCAAAAACCTTTAAACCCCAAAGGGGTTTCCCAAAAAAGATTTTAAAAAATTTCCCTTTTTGGCCCCTTGTTGAAATTTTCCCCAAAAAAACAAACTGGAGGAAAAATTATTAAAATGTTGCATAACATATAGTATTTGTATGAATAAATGTTTTTAAAAAATGTTCAAATATAAGAAAGAAGTTAATAGTGTATTTCTGAGACTTACAATGTACGTTCTGAAAAATCCAGACTTCTTCATGTAATTACACAGGAAGAGTAGGAGAAAATTTGGGAAAACATTCCCTTTTCCCAATTTTTGGGAAACCCTTTTTCAGGATTTTGTTTTCTTTTTTTGGGTGAACTGTTTGTGTCTCCTTTTGTCTCTCGCATTTTCCAAATTTTGGGGGGTCCCGGGTCTTTGCTCGTCCTTTGGGGCTGAAAAGAAACCCTTTTCTAGAAAAAGGCCCTTTCCAGTCGTCAGCAAATGTTGCTGAATTTCCTGATAATTGTCGAAATTATGTTTAATATCTTGGGAAACATTTGGGTTCTTGTACTGTTCATAGTTCAATGGTAAAAGTCCAGACAGGAATATCATATTCCCTAGGTTTTAGCATATCACATTCATGATATTGTAAACATAAAATTCCCCCTTGCCATTTGAAACTTTCCGTTGGATCCCAAAAATTACATTAAATAGAATTTAACTACATTTTTCCCCCCCTTGAAATTTCAAATTGAATGTTTTTCTTGTTTACCCATTGTAGGACCTTTTACTCACTAGATTACCTTTATTTCTTCTTCCTCCTTTACAGTAGAGAAAAAGTGTATTTGGGTTTTTTGTTTTCTCATTTGGGGGCAAAAAGTGTTTTCCAAAGCTATCTTTATGTTTGGAATTTTTCCACGCGCGCATTTTTTGTTGCAATAATCCCCCGGTTTTTATTGACCCAAACTTTAAACCCAAAAATTAAGATTTGTGTTTATTTATTGATTTCATTTTGTGGTTTTCATTGACCATCTTCAACAAAATTAAGATTTGTGTTTATTTATTGATTTCATTTTGTGATTTTAAAAGTGTCTGGTTTGCAATAAGATTTTCCAAAAGGGGGAAAACAAATTTTTTTTTTTTAGCTGAAAAAGGGGTTTTCTTATAAGAGGGGTTTAAAACCCAAAATAAAATAAAAAGTATTTTCGTTTTTTCTTTCCCTTCATTTTGAAATAGATCATTTGGTTGTTGTATATAAAAAGTACTGCAAGATGTCATAGCAGTTTAAGGTCATATGACATATCTATAATAAATTGTTGTAATATCGTTCGAACTCACGGTGTCACTATAGACTTTCTTTGAATTTCAACGCTGTTAGACTGCTTTTGCACACCATCAACAACTGGGCGGAACCACTGATCTTTAAATTAAAGCGAACAGGGTGGCAAGTGCGGTTAAAATACGTTATTATGATTTAAATTAAAACTCACAACTAAACAGTTTGGGTTTTGGAGAGCAGGTTTGCGATGATGAATACACGACGGGTTCAATACCAACACGGTATCATCTTTTTCTTTGTTCTGGTGCAATTCGCACACGGAGATCTTACCTATTCCGTCCAAGAGGAGCTTAAACATGGATCTGTTATCGGAAATATCGCGAAGGATCTGGGACTTGAGCCTAGAAGTGTGGCTACACGTAAAGCTCGGGTTGAAATGGAAGGAACAGAAAAACAGTATGTCGGAATTAATCTGAGAAACGGAGATTTATGTGTTGACGAGAGAATAGACAGAGAGGAGCATTGTGGAGAAAAGCCCACATGTGTTCTGAAATTCGACCTCCTGTTGGAAAATCCTCTGGAGCTGCACCGGTTGTCTCTTCAAGTTCAGGATATAAATGACAACGAACCGATCTTCCCAAGGGATATTATTAAGCTGGAAATCAGCGAATCAACTGACAAAGGAGCCAGGTATCGCATTAATGCTGCGCATGATGCTGACATAGGCCAGAACACCGTCCAAAGCTACATTCTGCAGCAAAACCCAAATTTTGTGCTTAACATCCAGACAAGCGCTGGGAAGGGAAAAATGGAGGGGCTTGGGTTTTTGTAAAGATTTGACCGGGGAGGAGGGAAACCAAAAACTTTAAAATAATTTCTAACACTGTAATTTGGGGGATCTCCTCAGAGATCTGGGACTGTTTTTCATAAATTTTTACGGGGCTCAAAGCTAATGATAAAGCTCCGGGTTTTACCGAGGGTTTTACACAGCCAGGTTTTTCCTGAAAAATCTCCCCCAACAACTCCAGTTTTTTACAGTAATTTCCGCAGAAAAAAATGACGGAATCAATTGGTGAGGTTATAAAATGAAATTTTGCACTCTCGTAAATCTCGGCCCTTTTTTTTTGCTTTAATTTGGGAAAACCCGGAAAATGAGTTTAGGAAAAACAAAAGATTATTGGGGAAAATGGGGGAATTTGGAGGGTTTTTTGACGGTAAAGGAAAGGGGTTTCGGGGGGGGCCCCTTTTTTTCAGAAGGGCCCCAAAAGGGTTTAAATTTTAACTTTTGATGGGGGTTGGGGGGGAAAAAAACGGCCCCCCAAAATTTTAAAAGTAAAATTCTTTTTTCCCCTTTCCCCCCCCTGAAAGTTTCCCCCTTTTAACAATTGGGCAAAACATTAAATTTTGAGGCAAACCCTGGGGAAAAAGGAACCAGGGTTCCGGAGCAAAAAGTTTCCTTTTTTAAATTTTGTTTCCCTTTTATTAAAAAATATTTTTTTTGGTTTACCAAAAGGACGCTGGAAAGTGAACTGTGTCCCGTTATAAAATTTTCAATCAAATGCCCCCTGAGGGGGGCTCTCCCCTCTTTCCTCCTCTAAAAGTGTTCATTAAACCCGTAGCTGACACAACGAAAACCCACCTGTGTTTGAGGAACAGTCCTACACGCATATGTGAGTGAAAATAAAAAACCGCCCCCACTTTTTGCTCCTTTTCGCTAAAGACCCCGATGGAGACAAAAAGGGACAATGTCTATTTTTTCTTGGGTTTCCCGGTGAGGGAAGGGTTTCCTCGGTGTTTCCCCCTATTTCTGTTTTTCGGAGACACGGGGTGATCCAGCTGGAGGCATTTTGATTATGAAAAAGTTTTCGAGTTTTTTAAAGGGCCATGGAATGGGCCCCAAAACAACGGGTTTTTCCTCCCTCAGCAGCCAAAGTGACCGGGCAGTGTGTTTCCTATCGGGTTTTTTTAATGACCAAATCTCCTCAGATACGGGACCCCGCCCCGGGGGGAGCTCCTTCATGACCGAGCTGGTCCCCAAAGCTGCACATGGAGGGTCTCTGGTGTCCAAAGTGATAGCGGTGGATGCAGACTCTGGACAGAACTCCTGGCTGTCCTATCAGATAGTCAAAGCTACAGATCCTGGACTTTTCAGTATTGGTCTCCACAGCGGAGAGATCAGGACACAGCGGGACATTTCAGAATCTGACAGCATGAAACAGAACCTGATTGTTGCAGTGAAAGATAACGGACAGCCCTCTCTGTCTACCACCTGTGCCATGTATTTACTTATTTCTGATAACTTGGCTGAGGTGCCAGAACTAAAGGACATTTCTTATGATGAGAAGAACTCCAAATTGACCTCTTATCTGATCATTGCGCTGGTTTCTGTGTCCACCTTCTTCCTGACCTTCATCATCATCATCCTGGGTGTGAGGTTCTGTCGCAGGAGAAAGCCCAGACTGTTGTTTGATGGAGCAGTAGCCATCCCCGGAGCTTATCTTCCTCCTAATTACACAGATGTTGACAGAACAGGAACTTTACGCAGCACTTACAATTATGACGCCTACCTGACAACAGGATCTAGAACCAGTGACTTTAAGTTTGTGTCATCCTACAATGACAACACGCTGCCTGCTGACCAGACTCTGAAGAAAAGTCCGACAGAGTTTGTTGATATATTTGGAGATAATGATTCTTCCCCAGAGGTAGGAATCCATTCTGTTACATGTTTGCGGTTTTGGTTTGACATAAAAGCGATGTTGATTCATTTTTCTTTTTTTATTTCTTCAAGAATTAAAATGTTTCACTAGAGTGCCCTTATTGTAAATCAACAAAACAAGCGCCTGATATTTAAATCTTATTTGGCGTTTGTAGATTCTCGCACTGAAAGTGGTATTATATCGATCATCCTGGTATTGTGTTCAATGGTTCAACATTTTTTAAAATCCCATATATATCGTGTTTTTTTTTCTTATTTGTTGTTGTTTTACACATTAAGTGGTTCGTTTTAGTCTTTTGTAGAATCTGTGTCTGTTCATTTTTCTCTTAACATTTGTTTTAGCTATTGCATTTGGAGGGTACCTTTTTGCCTTCCTTGTTGCTGAAGCACACAGTCAGGTTGTACACAGTTAATAATTTACCTGGCTCTGGTCAGACTATTTGGTCTTTCGTGAGATGGTCTCGTTTGTATGGTAATCAGATTTTACATTTACGTACTGTTTTATTTGCAATATAATTCTGCAGTTGAAACATCTGATGATATTTAGTGCTCAGGGTGCAATGCAGCATATTCAACAATGGCTCTTTTGATCAAATTGCTTCCATCATCTAAATTTATTTTTTTTCCCTACTTGCTGACATTTCGAAATGATTCATTTTTGCGCTGCTTAAACTGCACACATGCGGTGGTTATTTATTAGGGTTTTGTTTAATTTTGTGATTAGCCTGGCCTGAATTTAGAGAATGCTGCACAGGAATTATGTATTGTTTCAGGACCAAACTAATCAACAACAACAAAATAGCAATATGATCAGTATAGTTAAAAGACGTGTATGATGGAAAGAACGGGTTTGCTAGTGCAAACATGGAGTATTTCAGAAATGATACTGACGATGATTCGTGGCCAGAAATTGAGAAACATATATACGAGATACGGTTTACAATAAGGCTTAAACATTTTGATCATTAATCTTTTTTATACAATTATAAAACATTACATAGCAACACCGAGTGACGTTTTTGCTTCAAATTGTGATGTTAGAAAGTGTGAAAACAATAATCTGTAGTTTCTGATAAATTGTTATAATATCATTTACACTCACGGTGTCACTATAGACCCGCTTTGTATTTAAATGCTGTTCCACTCCTTTTGCACACCACTCGTTGGCGGACTGAACCTCTGTTCGTTATAATACGGAATCCGCGGAAGAGAGCGGTAAATAAACGTTATCAGCAAGTATATTAACCTTCAATAGAACGGGATAGCATTTCTAGACCATTTTGGCGATGTAAATATGCAGCTGGTTTTTACGATGGCACGGCGTTATATTTTTTCTTTGTTCTGGTGCAAAATGCTCCATGGAGATTTTGATGTATTCTGTCCAGGAGGAGCTGAAACGCGGGTCTGTTATCGGAAATATCGGGCCCCAAAATTTGGGGGCTGGAGCTGGGCAGATTATCTGCTCGTAAAAAACGGGCTAAATGGGAAAGGGGCTGACAAAGAGGTTATCGGAATTAATCTGAGAAACGGAGATTTATGTGTTGCCGAAGAATAGACAGAGAGGAGCCAATTGTGGAGAAAAGCCGACTTGTGTTCTGAATTCGACCTGCTGTTGGAAATCCTCTGGGGCTGCACCGGTTTTGTCTCTTCAAGTTCAGGATATAAATGACAACGAACCGATCTTCCCAAAAGGATATTATTAAGCTGGAAATCAGGGAGTCACTGACAAAGGGAGCCAGGTATCGCATTAATGCTGCGCATGATGCAGAAAATTGGGCCAGAACACCGTCCAAAGCTACATTCTGCAGAAAAACCCCAAATTTTGTGTTTAAACATCCAGACAAGCGCTGGAAGAAAATATGGGAGCTGGTTTAGATAAAGAGTTAGACCGAGAGGAGCAACAGAACTAAAAATAATGCTAACAGCTGTAGATGGCGGATCTCCTCAGAGATCGGGGACTGTTGTCATACATGTTACTGTGCCGATGCTAATGATAAGCTCCGGTTTTACCGAGGATGTGTACCAGCCAGGTTGCCTGAAAACTCTCCCCTAAAAACTCCATTTTTTATCACAGTAAATGCAGCAGAAAAAGATACGGAATCAATGGTGAGGTTATATATGAATTTAGCAGACTCTCTATAAATCTCAAACTTTATTCTCCCTTGATTCAAAAACAGGAGAGATGATTGTTACAGGAAACATAGATTATGAAGACAGATCGAGATTTGAGGTTTTGTTGAAGCTAAAGATGGTTACGGCCTTTCTTCAGAAACAAAGGTCATTATTGAAATCACTGATGTAAATGACAACGCCCCAAATTTGGTAGATATAACATCCTTGTCTAACCCCATACCTGAGAACGTGTCACCTGGTACAGAGGTGGGCATCATTAAACGTGCAGGACAGAGACTCTGAGAAAATGGAAAGGTCCGCTGCTCCATCCAGCAACCTGTTCCTTTTAAGTTGGTTCCTTCCATTAAAAACTATTATTCTCTGGTGACCACAGGACAGCTGGACCGTGAACTAGTGTCGATTACAACATTACAATCACTGCTACTGATGAGGCTCTCCACCTTTGTCCTCCTCTAAAACCCGTTCAGTTATCTGTAGCGACATCAAAAGACAACCCCCTTGTTTTGAAGAACAGTCCTACAGCGCATATGTGAGTGAAAATAACAAACCTGGCTCCACTTTATGCTCCGTTACTGCTAGAGACCCCGACTGGAGAAAAACGGTACAGTGATCTTTCTCTGTTACCTGGTGGATTTGAACGGTGCCTCGGTCCTCCTATCTATCTGTTTAAAGGAGATACCCGGGGGTGGGTTCACGCTGTGAGGTCGTTTGATTATGAACAGATCAGGAGTTTTAAGGTCCATGTAGGGCCAGAGACAACGGTTCTCCTCCACTCAGCAGCAACGTGACCGTCAGTGTGTTCATATCGGATGTGAATGACAACTCTCCTCAGATACTGTACCCCGCCCCGGAGGGCAGCTCCTTCATGACCGAGCTGGTCCCCAAAGCTGCACATGGAGGGTCTCTGGTGTCCAAAGTGATAGCGGTGGACGCAGACTCTGGACAGAACGCCTGGCTGTCCTATCAGATAGTCAAAGCTACAGATCCTGGACTTTTCAGTATTGATCTGCACAGTGGAGAGATCAGGACACAGCGGGACATTTCAGAATCTGACAGCATGAAACAGAACCTGATTGTTGCAGTGAAAGATAACGGACAGCCCTCTCTGTCTGCCACCTGTGCCATGTATTTACTTATTTCTGATAACTTGGCTGAGGTGCCAGAACTGAAAGACATTTCTTATGATGAGAAGAACTCCAAACTGACCTCTTATCTGATCATTGCTCTGGTTTCTGTGTCCACCTTCTTCCTGACCTTCATCATCATCATCCTGGGTGTGAGGTTCTGTCGCAGGAGAAAGCCCAGACTGTTGTTTGATGGGGCAGTAGCCATCCCCGGAGCTTATCTCCCTCCTAATTACGCAGATGTTGACGGAACAGGAACTTTACGCAGCACTTACAATTATGACGCCTACCTGACAACAGGATCTAGAACCAGTGACTTTAAGTTTGTATCATCCTACAATGACAACACGCTGCCTGCTGACCAGACTCTGAAGAAAAGTCCGACAGAGTTCGCTGATGTCTTTGGGGATCTTGACCCCGCACCTGAGGTATGAATCGTTTTAATGTTAGAACAGTATTACGCGACCACCTCTAGAGGATTTTTCATCCTTCCTTTTTATTTGCTTTGAGTGTGTTAGCGATTTTTATTTTTTAAATAATAAACCCTAGTAGTAAAAATACAAGATAAAAAATGAGTTATCTATTTAAACCGTGTTTCATTTGTAAACAAGGCTAAATGAAACGAAAGAGATGTCATACCGCAGCAAATACTCATGGTGTCAGCATGTACTTGTAAACGAAAGGGCAGAGCTTTTCTCCTCCCTGAAGTGCTAGCACGTAACCAGAGTGTGCTCTTGGAGAGCATAAAACAAAACCCCGTTCTTTACATTTGCTGTTTTTCCCTTTTAATGTCGGATAGACGGATTTTGTTTTCCAGACATTTTTCTATTCATAAGTGGTACTTATTCAGAAAAAGAATGGGATTCTTTGGTTTTATGTGGCATTTCGGGCTTGCTTTTCTTTTTCTTTTTCTCCGCCTTGTTAGTGGAGACGTGAGCTACTCCATTCAAGAGGAGATGAAACGGGGATCCGTGATCGGAAATATCGCTAAAGATTTGGGACTGGATCTGAGCACACTGTCTGCTCGAAAGGCCCGTATTGACACAGAGGATAACGGTGTTAAGTTCTGCGGCATACATTTTAATACAGGAAATCTAATTGTCGAAGAAAGACTGGACAGGGAAGGGCTTTGTGAGAAGAGGCCGTCCTGCGTCGTAAAACAGGAGCTAGTGCTAGAAAATCCTTTGGAGCTGCACCGTATTCATATCCACATTCTAGATATAAATGATAATTCTCCCCAGTTTAAAGAAGAATCAATTAAATTAGAAATTAGTGAATCTGCAACGAGAGGTTCGACGTATCTCCTTGATGAAGCGCACGACGCAGACATTGGCGATAATGCTGTCCGGGGTTATTCACTGCAAGAAAATGATTATTTCAAGTTAAATGTGAAATCAAAAGGATTGGGGAGAAAATATGGCGAGTTGGTCTTAGACAAAGAGTTGGACAGGGAGGACAAAAGCGCGATTACATTTTTGCTGATTGCATTTGATGGTGGATCTCCTCAGACATCAGGCACTGTAGTCATACACGTGACTATACTGGATGCAAATGATAATGCCCCTGTGTTTAGCCAGACAGTTTACAAAGCAAGTTTGCCTGAAAACTCATTAGTGGATACTATTGTTCTGAAAGTGTCTGCTACGGATGCAGATGAGGGAATGAATGGCGAAATTACTTACGGATTTGATTATGTGTCAGATGAAAACCAAATTTTTACATTACATCCAAAAACAGGTGAAGTGAGAGTAGGTGGAGCTATTGACTATGAAAAGAAATCGTTGTACGAAATGCAAATAAGTGCTAAAGATAGTTTAGGGTTGGCCTCATATGCGTCCTTTAAAAATTTAAAATTTACGATAAAATGAAAACCCCCCCAGTTTTTCCCATCTAAAACACTGTCTAATCCCGTACCCGAAACTGTCACCGGGTACGGGGGTCGGCATCATTAATGGGGCCGGCCAGGCCCTTGAAAAACAAACCAAACAGGTCCGCTGCTCCACCCAGAAAAATTTTTCCTTTTAATTTGGGTTTCCTTCCATTAAAAACTATTTTTCCTTGGTGACCCAAAAGGACAGCGGGAAACCGTGAATATGTTGATTACAACTTTACAATAAATCCCATTTGATAAAGGGCTCCCCAAACCTCTTTCCTCCTCAAAAAAGGGTTTCAGTTTCTGTAGCGACATCAAAAAACAACCCACCTGTGTTTGAGGAACAGTCCTACAGCCCCGTAGGATGAAAAAAAACAAACCTGGTTTCCCTTTATGCTCCGTCATTCAAAAGCCCCCCGCTGGAAAACCCCAAACGGTACAGGTTTTAATTCCTCTGTTACCGGGTTTGGGGTTTAAGGGTCCCTCGGTGTCCTCCAAACTTTTCTTTTTAACCCGGAGAAAACGGGGGTGACCCAACGCTGTGAGGTCTTTTGGGGATTAAAACCAGTTCAAGTTTTGGGGTCCATGGGGAGGCCAGGGGACAAGGGTTTCTCCTCCACTCAGCACAACGTGCCCGTCATTTTTTTATATCGGTTTTTGTGAATGAAAAACTCTCCTCAGATACTGTACCCCGCCCCGGAGGGCAGCCCCTTCTTGACCGAGCTGGCCCCCAAATTGCACATGGAGGGTCTCGGGGGCCCCAAAGTGATAGGGGTTGGACAAATACCGGGGAAGAACGCCGGCTGTCCTTTTAAAAATAGTCAAAGCAAAGGGACCCTTTGGCCCTTTTAAAGTATGGGTCTCCACAGTGGAGAGATCAGGACACGGGGGAAATTTTCCCGGAATCTGACAATGAACAAACCCGAAATTTTGTAGTGAAAGATAACGGGGCAGCCCCCTCCTTTTCTGCCCCCTGTGCCCGTATTTACTTATTTCTGTAACTTGGTGAGGTGGCCCGAAAATGAAAGAAATTTCTTAGGGTGGAAGAACTCCAAAAAAAACCTCTTATCTGATCATTTCGCTGGTTTCTGTGTCAACCCCTTTTTCCTGACCTTTTCATCTCAACCCCGGGGTGTTTGGTTCGGGCCCCCGGGAAAAAGCCCGACTGGTTTTTTTAAAAGGCAGAGGGCCCTCCCCGGAGCTTATCTCCCCCCCCAATTTCGAAAATTTTTGACGGAAAAGGAACTTTTTCGCAGGCACTTACAATTATGACGCCTACCTGGGCAAAAAGGATTGAAACCCGTGACTTTAAGTTTGTAAAATCCTACAAAAGACAAACGCCCGCCTGCTGACCAGACTTGGGGAAAAAAATCCCCCAGAGTTTGCTGAAAGTGTTTTGGGGAGAGCAATGGGCTTTCCAAAGGGTACCAAAAGGTTTGTTTTTTGTACCTTTCCCTTATAGCTTCAAAATCATATCTCCTTTCCCTCGCTTTTATGCTTGTTTTCAGACCATTTTTTCCCTTTATTTATATTTGATATTTCTATTGTTTTAAGGGGTTTTTTGTCCCCCCCACCCTTTTTTCATCCAAAACCGTTTTTTGATATTCCCTGCGTGAAACCCGTTTTATGTTTTCATTTAATTCCCGTTTTAATTCGTTTCTAGAAATTTTTTTGGGGGGAACATTGGG
>JAHHUM010002199.1:0-114442 GCA_036173005.1 Crenichthys baileyi
AATAAAATTTTCCAGAGCTCTTACACCTTTCAGCATTAGTGGAAAGACAAGAACAATTTTCTCTCAGAAAAGATACAATATGTTTTCACTAATAACTCCAAAATGTACAAGAAACCTGAAACAAACTCATAATTAATACATTTATCTCATTCTCAAGATTATCAGATATGTATGTTCATTAAGAACTTTTCATATAACTGCATAAAAATATAGAAATTCATGAATATGATTTTGTCTAAACTATACATTGTTACCCTGTCTGTATATTTAAGGTTGCTATCCTGCTGGAAGGTGAACTTCTGCCCTAGTTTTACTTCTTGCAGCAGGTTTGCTTCCAGTGTTGCCCTGTATTTAACTCCTTACAGATTCCAACAACTCTTACAACTTTTATGCGCCTGCTGAAGAAATTAATAAAAGTTATTTATAAAGAACTTTTATAAAGCAGAATAATTTTGCAATATTTTGTAGTTAAAAAGCACATGGAAGAAACTGCCAACTACTACAGGCACACATCTGAATGAATCAACATGGCAACTCAGGAAGTACAACCCTCCTCAGGAGCTGCTGATCATCTTCTACGCCGCCATCATTCAGTCTGTCCTCTGTTCATCCATCGCTGTGTGGTTTGGCTCATTCACAAAACAGGACTGGTCCGAACTGCAATGAACAATTAGGTCTGCAGAGAGGATCATCAGGGATGATCTTCTCTCCATCCAAGACTTACAGGTCCATACAGGGCTAGGGTCAGAAAAAAGGTCGGCTAACATCTCTTTGGACCCCACTCATCCTGGACACAAACCGTTCAGACTTTTACTTTCAGGTCGGCGCTACAGAGCGCTAATGACTAAAAGGAGCCACCACAGAGACTTCCCCAGGCTGTCTCTATATTTACATATTTCAGCTGTTGTTTAAGACTGATGTTTGATAAATTAGATGTGTTCTATTATTGTTTTTTTTTTCTGCAAATATTGTTTTTGAGCCCAAGTTACATTTTTGCACCATGTTGAAATCATCATGTTTCCTAATCTGTCTCTTTAAATATGCAATAAAACCAGTGAACAAGTGGACAGTTAGGAATTTGAATCATCCTGAAAATCTAGTTCAAAGTAGCAGCTTTCAGATATCTTTGTCAAACCACTCTGGGCAACAAGCTGTACTGCAGGTTGTGAAATGTGATAAAGAAGTCTTCAGACGAGCTCTGATCACACTGAGCAAAGCACACAGCTGATAATGTCAAAACTACTGTGTCTTTCCTAAATCCTCATGTCATGTTTCCATCTGCATAGATCGCAATCAGAAGGCTACATAAAAATGCATTTCATGCTTAAAAATATAAAGTAAACAATTGGGTAATAGTTGTTTAAAAAGACCTGTGCTGCCAGTTGATTAAAGCAGTGACCTTTACACTGAATGATTGATTAGGTAAGCGCTCTCCTAGCTGCTGAGCTGGCTTTCCGCAAGTCTTTCTCCTTCTGTGTCAAAAAATGTTTTCATCACATAGTTTGTGTCTGGTAATGGACATTTGACTCAGGCTTATTTTGTTTTTCAGCTTGTCCATTTTAACCCTCCTCTGTTGATTTTATTTTCATCTGGAGCCGCTGCCAGATTTGATGAGCTGATTGCAAAAGATTTGATCAAATAGATTGGCTGTTAATAAACTCCCCTAGAACTGAGAAAAATAAATAAATAAAAAAAACAAGAAAAGCAAAGACCAGATTCGTTGCAGCCCTTGAAATGAGAACAAAGAAAAAAAAGATTGAAGCAATAAAAAATGAATGGCCATTTACAGAAAATGAAGATTGTTTTTGTCCATATATTGCAATATTAATATATCTTCAATACAATTTTGGGGGGTTTTATGCCTTTTAGTCAATGTATTGAGGCTGCCCTCCTCTAGACATACTGTGCTTCCCCCTCACAGCCCCATGAAAAATGTCCTCTTCATTTAACCTATCTTTAGGGAGCAGTAGGCTGTTCAGAAGCACCACGGGAGCATTTTGGGGTAAAGGGTAATTTTCAGGGACTGAGAGTGGTAGGGTACTGGCAACATTTCCCAGTGGCGGTTCTAGACCAAATTTACTAGTACTATTTTTTTAATAGGGACACAGAACAAAAGAATGAAAAAGAACAGGGCAATATTTCATCATTTCATATATTAAGTGAGCCACCCTACGGCTCTAGAGCTGCAGGTTGCAGATGCCTGATATAGCAGATGAAAACTGTGATCCTTTCTCAATACGGCTGAAGCTAAAAGTCCAACACCTTAATTTTTAATTCAATGTTAAATAAAACTGTTCTAATCACTAGGCTACCACTCCATTAAATCTATTAGTAATATCAGACACATATAAGCTGAGCAAACAGAAAATGCAATGTTGAAATGACTAGTTCATTTATTAAGGGAGACTTTAATAAATGGTGTGCTTCAGATCATTGCGCTACTTGTCTTTTGCTTTAGTTTAAGGTCAAACGGATGGATGGGCATTCTCTTTCAAGGTTTCCTAATTAGAAATTGCAGAATCCATGATTTGACCAATTACAAGTTGTGGAAGTCCTGATGCAGCAGAGCAGCCCCAGAAGATCACACAACGCCCACCATGTTTGACTATAAGTATGATGTTCGTTTGCTAAAATGCTGTTTTACGTTTATGTCAGATCAATCTGGATGCACAAACTGCAAACATGTCCACTTTGTCTCATCAGTCCACAGAATATTTTCCGAGGTCTTGGAGATCAGCAAGATGTTTTTTGGCCAATTTTAGACAGGCTTTAGGTGTTAATTCTGGATTCATTTGTGATCTACTGGATGATCCGTAATGTGTTCTTGGAGAAATTTCGTAAGGTTCCCCACTGTTCCATGTTTTCTTAATTAAGTACCTAACTATATTAAGTATGGTAGTATGGTTTCGTTTATGTGAAATCTGAAAGGAATAATTAGAAAGAATAAAACTGAAAAACACTCTTTAATGTAGAGGATTTGAAGTTTAATGTTTTATAATCAGATTGAGGTTTTCACATGCCCACAAGACTGTCAAAGAGACACAACTTTTCATACAAAGTTGCTGAAAAAATATGAACAAAACATAACACCAAGACTCTACGATGACTTAAAATATTCATGACCTTTTTTCAACTTTTTAACATTTCTCTCATGCTAAAAACACAAACTTCAGTGTATTTTATCAGGATTTGATGGTACAGAACAATGTAAGCAGTTTATGAATTGGAAATTAAAAGATATAGGGTATTAATTTGCGGTTTTACAAAACAATCTAAAAGTGTGACATTGATTTCCATTCAGCTCCTTGTACCCTTATACCCTTAAGTACCGTTTAATCCATTGCAACCCTTTGGTCAATTAGTGAATAGAATCCACCAGAGTATCATTCAATATCAATATATATATATATACTAAAATCCCTGTTCTGTAAAGATCTTAAGAGGTTTGTGAGACAACGAACACCGCATCTCATCAATATAGTTGTGGAGAAGTTTAAAATAATTTCTCAAGCTCTGAGCAACTTGCAGAGTCCATTATTTAAAAAAAGGAAAAGAATATCACACAATTGTAAACCTACCAAGACATAGCATTGGCCTACACTGTAAGAGAGGGAACATCAATCAGAAGAACGAGGGATCTCATGGTAACTCTGGAAGAGCTGCAGATATCCACACCTCCAATGAGAATCACCTGACAGCATTATTATCAAGGCCTGCACATAACCAGTGAAAATTTGTTAGTTTATCTGAAGTGCCAAGATCAAGAACAAAGTTCATTCTGGTCATTCCATTTCAGATTTCACAAGAAATAGGGGACATCTGGATCTAGTCACACTATTATACAAGAATGACAAAATTTCTCCTTTTCTACATTAATAACACTCACTACAAAAATCAGTCGCACAATAGTTGTCAGAAACCACAAGAGAATATGCTGTGAGCAAGCAGGGAGATCTCCCAAACTAGGACTGTGAGAAAGCAATTTGGTTTGAGGTTGTGTGGGACCAAAATGCAGACAAACACTGGGCAGCAGCATGATGAGGAAAAGGTTCTTCTTTTAATGAAAAGGTTTCCAAAAAACACAGGTTGAAACCAAGAAGATACAGATAATCAGCAGGGACCAGAAAGGTAGTTAACAGGAGAAACCAGCAAGTGACAATGAGAATCAGTGAGTTTTTAAACAGAGGTGCAATGTGGAACCAATGAGAAAGGGAGGCAGGTAATCAGATGAATATTGAACAGGTGTGAGGACAAGCTGCTGGGAACTGAGGGGGAATGTATCTGAAGAAAACTAATTAACAGGGAAACCAAAACTAAATAACAAAACTCAGGGAATCTGGAAAGTAACAACTAACAAAAGTAACCTGAGGACATGAGGGAAAACCTAACTGAGAAAAGTAAACAAACACAAAACACTAAGCGACAGACTGCAACTAATGATCTAACAGAAAGGTAATAAACATGAGAGACTGAACAAAAGAGAACTGAACTGAAATAACAAAACCCGGGAAAAGTAGATCTAATGGGAAACACATTAACACAAGAACCTAGGCAGTGATAACTTAACATAAGTAAACAACTAATCTAGAAGAAACAGAAAAACACCTGACAGAGAAATAGTAAACTAACAAAAAACCCAAAATGGCAGATCCTGACAGCAATGTCATTCTTTTTTCACAGTCCTAGAAGAGAGACCACACTTCTTGGTTCTTGTAGTGAAAGTACTCCACAAATCCGGTCTTAATGGAAGAGCGGCAAAAAGGAAGCTATTGTTGGAAGAAAGCCATAAGAAATCCTGTTTGCAGTTCATCACAAACCAGGTAGGGAATAAAGCAAACATGTAATAATGTGCTCTGGTCAGACAAGACCTGCTTGCAAAATAATGTGTGAGGTGCAAGAATATAACTGTACATCACTCTGAAGTCTGAACACACAGTCCCCACACGGTGGGGGCGTGGTGGTGGTGTCATCATGCTATGGGGATAATTTTCATCCGCAGGGACAAAGAAGCTCTTCAGAGTTAATGGGAAGATGGATGGAGCAACCCTGAGACTTACAATAGAAATGTTTAGATCAGAGCATATATCGTTAGCCTCACAGGACAATTTCGTAATATTGAGGCTAACAATAGTTTTATGTTAGGCTGGCCTAGTTAAATTCCAGACAAAAATCCAATTGACACACATCTGCCAAGATTTATACATTGATATTCACAGACACTAATCTAAAAGGCCTTAAGGTATTTTGCAGAGAAGAATGAGCAAAAACTTCAGTAAATCTGCAAAATTAAAAGTTTTGCCACTGTATTTGCAGCTACAGGTCATTTTAAAGTAAATACAAATGAATCCCATGCTATTTCTTATGAAAGTATAGTTTTAATTTAGTGCTAATCTGCCATTGCTTCAGTTTTCAGGGCAAATCCAAACCTCTTAACACTGGAGAAGTCAGTTCAACTGAACTCAACTCAGGTCAGAAAAAGGACTGATTGTGAATCCATACTTGTGTCTCATAAACATGCAAGTCTGCACAAAATATGCAGTTCTTGCTCAAAAGTTCAATATCTGTTCTTTATGGTGTTAATGTGGTGGACAAAGGACTTTGCCAAATAAAGACGTGTATCAGTCTAGGCTATTACGGAGATAATATGTTCTCTCAGAAAAATCAGCGATCTGTAGGAGTAGTAGTAGTAGTTCATATAGGGCTGCACAATATTAGAAAATCATGCAAATTGTCAGTTCCCAATACAGAGAGTAGTAGTAGCTCACTGAATAATTTATTTAGTGAGCAGCATTAGTTTTAGGCACAGTCATGGCCACAGATACCACACTGCTACTGGTGTCTTTCAGCTTCTTCAGTTTGCTCATCTATAGCAAAGGGAGCTGGGATAAAACCATGCCAATGTAAAAAGACATCAGCCTTAGAGAAGCAATTGCTGCTGGCATTAAATTTGACCATTTCCAAACAAAGTGAAGTCCATCATCCCACAGTGAGAGATTATTGCTGAAAACATATAGGGCAGTTGCCAATTTTCCCAGGAGTGGGCATCACAGCAAATTCACCCAAAGGTCAGCCTGTCCAATGCTCAAAGAATTTCACAAAAAGATCTTCTTCTGTTGACATTCCTTAGATTTGCAAAGTTGCATCTGAATGAACAACAAGTCTTTTGGAATAAAATCCTTTTTGCAGATGTAACCAAAATAGAAATGTTTGGCCACAGTGCACAATACCATGTTTGGAGAAACCCAAAAACAGAGAATATCACGACAAATACCTCGAATTATCTGTCAAGCACAGTGGTGGTTTAGTAATTATTTGGGCTTGTTTTGGAGCTACAGTACCAGGGTATGTTGCACTCTTATCTAGAGTTAAATGAAAGTCCATCTGTCTGCAGAAGCTTGGCTACAAATTGACCGTGCACCAGAAGAATGATGCCAAACACAGAAGCGAAATCTACAACAGCATGGCTGAAAAACACAAGATTCAAAGGGTTGCAGTGGCCTAGTCAAAGTCCAGACATAAAGCAGATTGAAATGCAGTGTAGCACTTTATGAAAGTTGTGCATTACTGAATGTCTACATAGTTCAGTAAACAGAAGTAAATGTTATAAAGAAGAGATTTCTCCACAACAGTGTCAGAGATAGACAAAGCCAGACAGAAAATTAGTATACTTGGTTGTTGCTGGAAAAACTGGAATCCATGACATTGAGTCAAGAGGTGTACTTTCTCTTTTACACACTCCTTCTTTGCCAGTTTTAAGAGACTGTCCATTACTTTGTTTTCAAATATTGAACATTTGACCAGGTCAGTTGAAGATGTTTATGTCAGTCGCTGCAACACACTTTGGTACCAAGCAGCTATTTTAAGAACAACATGCAACTCACCTTTGCACAACATTCAAGAACAGAAAAACAATAAACAGCGAAAAAGGTTCACAAAAAGACCCAAAAGAAATAAGAAACTCTTTGATCTCTCAAACATTCGCTGTTTTGCAAAAGAGCTGACGCAAATCAAACTATAGTCCCAATTTCTAACAGCAAATCGATGCCTGCATGGACCTCTTGATGTTTGTTGATCAAAGTTTCAAAGTTCATCTCCTTACCTCAAAATAGTTTGGTAAATGTTTTCTCTGCCTTCACTTTTGGCCGTGCAAGCGGAACAACAAGCAGCTAACTCTTATACGAGAAAAACACAGTAAGTACAATGTCTATAATTACCTTTTTAGTCTTGATGAACAATAATTACATTTGAAAATCTACAGGTGATTAGAAATGGTTAAATTTCCTTTAGAAAAATGGGTCACAAATGGCCCAAAATCTGTCTTACTGTATTTAGTGTAATAACAGCAACACTGATTAACTAGATCAATGAAAAAGTAACAGAACGACATTAAATGACCAACTGAACGTAGCATAATTAGAAAATTAATCTATAGTTGTTTTTCAGGTCAGAAGTATCATGTTATAGACCTGTTGGTACATTTATCTTTTCCCATCTAGAGTGCAGGGACTTTGTGTTGAAATCATGCTCTGATCACTCAGTGATCATCAATAAGTGACCTACTTCAGACTGCAGCATCAACCTGAAACGACTAAACTTATATGTCTGCAGCAAGAATTGTAAACTTTTTATTTTTTTCAAATGCTTTGTAGACTATAACTAATCTCTGCCCTGTTGCAGAGATATAAATATATATGTGGAATATTTTACTAAATCAATAATATTTTAATTTAATGGAAAGTCATAGTTAAGACATAACATCATTTTAAAAGGCATAACAAATTAATGTTTTATGTTTTGCTGTCAACACTGATTTATGTGAATAACTAGAAGGATTGACACAAATAAAATCAGAAAATTTATGTTCGGAAATACAAAAATGTAACTCTCATTTAACCTAAGTACAAGTAAAATAAAGAATCCTTTCAGGACCATTTATCAGTTTTTGTAAGTTTACTTCGATCTACATTCTCAAACCTTTTGCCTTTGTCCCTCCACACAGGAGGGTGCGGTGGACTTTGAGCGTTCAAAGCACTGTCGGTGCTTCTCGGTCCTCTGACAGACTCCAGCTGACGGTATAAAACGGCCACGCTCAGACGAAGACATCAGTCTCAGCTGAGTACTCACCAACCCAGGAGGAGAGAGCTCCAACGAGCCCGCCATGGGGGACTCTAAGCTCTGCCTTTTGCTGCTCCTCAGTACATCGGCCTTGGCTCGTGAGTAGCTTTCGACCTCTCTAACATTGCAAGTCAACATTTAATTATGCTGATATTTAGACGTTTTTTAACTTGAACTTCAACTCTTTTATAGGCTTTTAGATGTAGCGCAGTCTTAAAATAAACTTATATGGTTAGTTAACGGTGTGTAATTTAAAAAATCTGATTCAATTCAGTTTATTTATATAGCGCCAATTCACAACACATGTCGTCTCAAGGCACCTCACAAAAGTCAGGTACATACATTCCAATTAGTCCTAACCATTGAACAGTGCAGTCAGAGTTAGTTATTTATTCAAATTGGATAAAAAGTTTTTCTGTCTAAGGGAACCCAGCAGATTGCATCCAGTCAGTGACTTGCAGCATTCCCAACTCCCAGATGAGCATGTAGAGACAGTGGACAGTCACTGGCGTTGACTTTGCAGCAATCCCTCATACTGAGCATGCATGTAGCGACAGTGGAGAGGAAAAACTCCATTTTAACAGGAAGAAACCTCCAGCAGAACCAGGCTCAGTGTGAGCGGCCATCTGCCACGACCAACTGGGGGCTTCAGAGAACAGAGAAGATACACAAAAAGAACACAGAAGCACTGATCCAGGAGTACTTTCTATGGGAAGGAAAAGTAAAAAGAAAATGTTAATGGATGTAGCTCCTTTAGTCGTTTCACCTAGAAAGAAAGAACAGATAAACTCTGAGCCAGTTTTCAAGGTTAGAGACTGAAAGAGAGCACATATAATTAGTTACAGTAAAAGCTCAGTCAATCGCCATGTCTAGGAGAGAGAAAGGGTTAAACACTAAAAGACAGGGCCATGTGGCTCATCGGTAGAGGGTGAGCATTAAGTTGTTGCCAGCAGAAGCTCGGACGATGCCCCTCTCCAGAAAGGTGTCACAGGTAGACACAGAGTCAGGCCAGATGTAGCTTCTAGGAAGAGAAAAGAGAGAGAACAAAGTTAAAAGCTGAAATAACAGCAAATAATGCGAAATTGGAGAGTAGTGTGAGAATGTAGCGGAGAGGGTGAAAGTGGTCATTATGTCCTCCAACAGCCTAAGCCTATAGCAGCATAACTACAGGGGTTGGACAATGAAACTGAAACACCTGTCATTTTAGTGTGGGAGGTTTCATGGCTAAATTGGACCAGCCTGGTAGCCAGTCTTCATTGATTGCACATTGCACCAGTAAGAGCAGAGTGTGAAGGTTCAATTAGCAGGGTAAGAGCACAGTTTTGCTCAAAATATTAAAATGCACACAACATAATGGGTGACATACCAGAGTTCAAAAGAGGACCAATTGTTGGTGCACGTCTTGCTGGCGCATCTGTGACCAAGACAGCAAGTCTTTGTGATGTATCAAGAGCCACAGTATCCAGGGTAATGTCAGCATACCACCAAGAAGGACGAACCACATCCAACAAGATTAAGTGGGGACGCAAGAGGAAGCTGTCTGAAAGGGATGTTCGGGTGCTAACCCGGATTGTATCCAAAAAACATAAAACCACGACTGCCCAAATCACGGCAGAATTAAATGTGCACCTCAACTCTCCTGTTTCCACCAGAACTGTCCGTCGGGAGCTCCACAGGGTCAATATACATGGCCGGGCTGCTATAGCCAAACCTTTGGTCACTCTTGCCAATGCCAAACGTCGGTTTCAATGGTGCAAGGAGCGCAAATCTTGGGCTGTGGACAATGTGAAACATGTATTGGTCTCTGATGAGTCCACCTTTACTGGTTTCCCCACATCCGGGAGAGTTACGGTGTGGAAAAGCCCCAAAGAAGCGTACCACCCAGACTGTTGCATGCCCAGAGTGAAGCATGGGGGTGGATCAATCATGGTTTGGGCTGCCATATCATGGCTTTCCCTTGGCCCAATACTTGTGCTAGATAGGCGCGTCACTGCCAAGGACTACCGAACCATTCTTGAGGACCATGTCCATCCAATGGTTCAAACATTGTATCCTGAAGGCGGTGCCGTGTATCAGGATGACAATGCACCAATACACACAGCAAGACTGGTGAAAGATTGGTTTGATGAACATGAAAGTGAAGTTGAACATCTCCCATGGCCTGCACAGTCACCAGATCTAAATATTATTGAGCCACTTTGGGGTGTTTTGGAGGAGCGAGTCAGGAAACATTTTCCTCCACCAGTATCACGTAGTGACCTGGCCACTATCCTGCAAGAAGAATGGGCTTAAAATCCCTCTGACCACTGTGCAGGACTTGTATATGTCATTCCAAGACGAATTGATGCTGTATTAGCCGCAAAAGGAGGCCCTACACCATACTAATAAATTATTGTGGTCTAAAACCAGGTGTTTCAGTTTCATTGTCCAACCCCTGTACATGATCCATGATGTTACATTAAGTAGATTATATTTCATTCAGATGTTAATTTTTAATATTCAAAGATGGAACAGTTCATTCACTCAAAGCCAAGTCCAAAGTGAAAAAGTGCATCTCTTAAGTCAAGTCTTAAGTCCAAAAGTTAGAATTTTAAGTCTTAAGAATGATGACATGTATTTAGTATATATTTTATTATAACAAGCAGTGTGTACAGCTGTTTCAAAAACAAGTAATGTTGTTGGTTATCATAGTAATTAGAATCCAGAATGCTTTCTTTAAATCATTTTTATTCTTTACTGTTTTTTTCAGCTGTCTCTAATTGAAAATACCTTTTCTGTAAGACTATGTTGCTTTAAATGACAAATGGTAAAATCTTTAATTGTTTATTTTAAAGTGAAGATTCATTTTTTGCGTACTGTTTTAATCTTTTAAGGAATTGAACAAAAATATTTTTATTTCTGTAGCACAATCCAATCCCTGAACTTGGACATTTCATCTCCAAAATCTTTCTGCTCTTATATTCACTTTAGTTGGCCAACTCCATTTTATTGTTTACTCTCAGTAAACCCTTAATTCAGCCAAAATTCAGCACCCTACTCCAAACATTGAGCTAGTCTGTCTTGTAAATGCTTTTCTTCCCCATTGCTCTTTTTAGCCTCCTCCAGCATGTAGTTTAACCAGTTTATTTCCTTTTCATTAAACAATCCATAATTAAATATCATTAGGATCAGTGCTGGAGCTCCATTTTGTCAACATTTTGAGAGTTTACATGTGAGTGTATGTAAGTGTCTGATTGAATCATCTTCAACGTGAGAAGCAAACCCTTTGAGTTATAAAGAGATTGTTTTTGCTAAAGTTGCACATCTGTGAAACATTCCGATATAACAGAGAACGAACCCTCGTGATTGGCTAATGCTTAATCCCTTTAACTAATTGGCTGGATATCCTTTACTGTTCTATGTGAAACCTTGATTTCCTTCCTTTTTCCTCTCCTAAACTTTCCTCAGAATTACCTTTAGATCATAAAAGCCTAATTAGACAACATAATATTCCTCTGTGAGATCAGAGAACTATACAGATACTTGATAACATACAGGTTTCTATTCAGTAGAGGCTGTAGAATTTAGATTACAATTTAACGTTTGCTCATGTACTGCCTTTTGTTTTATTAGTGATTTAGACTTTTTTCTTCAATAGTAAGTTCACACTGATTCATTTTAAATGTGATGCTTCTCCCAATATTCGTTATTAAACAGTTTTTTTTTCCCCATGGTGATGTTTTGTATAAATCTAATAACATAAAGTAAAATTAAACTTACACATCTCCATAATCTTTGGCAAATGTTAGATTTTACATTATTCTTCTTTCAAAAGAAAACATAAACTATTAAAATATCTCGTACTCGTCGTCTTCCGCTTATCCGGAACCGGGTCGCGGGGGCAGCAGACTCAGCAGAGACACCCAGACGTCCCTCTCCCCAGACACCTCCTCCAGGTCCTCCGGGGGGAGCCCCAAAGGCGTTCCCAGGCCACCCCGAGACCATAGCCCCCTCCAGCGGGGCCTGGGATGCCCCCCGGGGCCTCCTCCCGGTGGACGTGCCTGGAACCCTCCCGAAAAAGGCGTCCAGGGGGCCATCCGGTATAGATCCCAAAGCCACCTCAATTGGCTCCTCTCGGATGGGGGAGGAGCGGGGCTCTACCCGAGCCCCCCCCAATGGGCCGAGCTCCTCCCCCTTTATCTTTAAGGAAGTGCCCGGCCCCCCTACGGGGGGAAGCTCTTTTCAGCCGCTTGTATCCGGGATCTCGTTTTTTTGGGGCATGACCCAAAATTTCCCGGGGGGCCATTTTGGGGGTAGGAACGTAGACCGCCCGGTTAAATCGAGAGCTTGTTTTTTCGGCTCAGCTCTCTCTTCACCAAAACGGACCGGGCACGCCCCCCAATTACTGCGGAACCCGCACCGATCCGGGTCTGTCCGATTTTCCTGCTACATTCTTCCCCCTCACTCGGGGGAAAAAACCCCCGAGATACTTGAACCTCCTCCACCTTTAAGGAAAGAACCCCCTCCAACCTGAAGAGGACAAGCCCCCCTTTTTCCCGGGTTTGGAGTACCATGGCCCCTCTGACTGGGGGAGCTGATCTTCACCCCAAACCGCTTCACACTGGGGCTGCAAAACCGCCCCAGGCATGCTTTTTCCCCTTGGCTAGGGGGGGCCACGGGAAACCCACCCATCGAAAAAAGAAGAGCCCAAAATCCAACTGGCCCCCAACCAGACCCTCTCCACCCCTTGGCTCGTCTAAAAATCCTTTCCATAATAAAATCAAAATCAGAATCAAAATCATCTTTATTCCCCAATTTTGTACATACAAAAAAGGGAAATTTTGACCCCGGTTCCCTTTGTTTTTTTGGGGTTTTTTTTTTTTTCTATTACAGAATTACTTTTTTTACAATGTACAAATTAAATACCGATATATATAAATAAATAAAAAGGTCTTTTGCAACATCTTTATGCTGTTGTTTTGTACTCTATTGAATTTTTAAAAAACAGAGAAACAGCCTGGGGGAAGAAACTGTCTCTGTGGGGGGGGGGGTTTTTAGTAAACAGCGCTCTGTAGCGGCGGCCTAAAGGCAGAACTCTAAACATTTTTATGTGGAGGGTATGGGGGGTCTGCAGAGTTTTTTTAGAAACCCTCTTTTCCTGACCCTAGACCTTTATAAGTCCGGGATGGGGGGAAGGGTTTTCACCCCTGATGATTCTCTCGGAAATCCTGATTATTGGGTTGCGCCCTGGACCTTTCCTGTTTGGTGGATGATCCAAACCACACTGAGAGGGGATGAAGACGGAAAAGACTGAAGGGAGGGAAAGTGTAGAAGAAAACCAGCAGCTCCTGTGGAAGGTTGAACTTCTTGTTTTTGCCTCAGGAAATTAAAAGTCTCGCGGGGCCTTCTTTCGAACAGTGCCCTTGTTTTAAAACCATCTCAGGTCCTCAAGAGGGGGTTTTTCCTAAGAACCTGAAGTGACCCCACACCCCGACACGGTTTTTGTTGAGGATGGTGAGGGGGGTGTGAGGGAGGGTGGTGTTTTCCAAAAGCCCCACCCCATCTCCACAGTCTTAGTGGGTTTAGTTCCAGGCAGTTCTGACTAACCCAGTGTATCAGGCGATCCCCTCCTGTCTGTATGCAGACTCATCCCCGTCCTGGATCAGTCAAAGGACAGGGGGTGTCCATCTGCAAATTTAAAGGGTTTTTTCCCAACGGACGAGTCCGATGAGTTTCAGTCATTTGTGTACAGGGAAAGAGGAGTGGGGATAGAACACACCCCGGGGGGCACCAGAAACTTATTGATCTGGTTGGGGAAAGAAGTTTGCCCCCATTCTCACCGGGCTGCTGTCGGCCCCGTCGGGAAGCTTTTTGATCCCCGACGGGTGGGGGCCCTGGGCCCGTTAGTTTGGGTGAGCTTCTGGGGGGAAATGTCTGGAAATGATTTTTGAACCCGACTGAATCTACAAACGGGTTTCCGGGCGAAACGTCCCTGGAGGGTTTCGGGTTTTTGCAGGATAAGTGTGCCCTAATTTTAAAAAGCATCACTCCCGACCGGGTTTGCCCCGGGAAAGAAATTTGCGGGAGGGTTCCAGTAGGGGGGCCTTTTAATTTTCTTTCAGGTGCTTCAACCCAGCCGCTAAATGGTTTCCAGCCCAACAAGACTAAAGGGGAAACAGGCCTGTAGTCTTTTAAATCCTAGGATGGGGGGGTTTTTTGGGCACTGGGTGATGGAGAATGTTTGAAGCAGAGGGTACCCACATTTTCCTCCAGTGACTTTTTTTGAAATCCGGGTGAAGTTTGGGGAGGGGTTTGATTTGGCAAGGTTTTCAGGCAGGGATTGGGAGACTTATCGGGCCCCCTCCACTTTTTTTGGGGTTTTCAGCGCTGAAAGAGCCTATTTAAATTTTCCTCAGAGATTTTTTAGTGCAGCAGAGGAACTGAGGGGGGGGGTTGGTTGTTTTACTGGTCAATTTTTTCCTTTTGGGGGATGTGGGGGAGTTTTGGTCTGGGTGTGAAAGGTTTTCTTGTCATTCTGCAGTAGAAGCCATTCGAGGGGTTTAGCCAGGCGGGGAAACGGGGGTTCGGAAGGGGGGGTGGGGTTCGGGTAGGCAGTCAGGTTTCTCAACCAGTCCATACAGCCAAAGTTTTCCACCAGTAGAAAGGCTGTTTTTTCAGTTTTCTCACTGTACTTCTCTTGGCTGTTTTGGATCCCTTTGGAAGTCTGTCCGGGCCCTCCCCTGTACCTTTCCCAATCCCCAAATGCGTGACTTTTTTCCTTGTCCCTCGAAATTCCTGAGATGGGGTGGTGAACCAGGCTTTTTGTTTCCCAAGGGTGCAAAAGGTCTTGGTTTCACACACTTTTTCTCAAAAAAACTGATTTTAAAATTTGAACAGGGCTCGGTTATAACAGGCCCGGGTTTGAAAAAGGGAAACCCTGCCGAGTCCCAACAGGGCCCCCGGGGACGGTCTGACTTAGTCCCGGAAATGGGACCAAACTCGGCTCCCCCTCTACGGGGATTTGGATGGCCCCTAAAAAAGGGCCCCCGTTCCATACTCCTGGACCACCCCCCACGGGGCCCTCACGAGGGAACAGTCAAATGCCTTCCCCCCAGGTCCAAAAAACCCATAGGGGACCGTTGGGCAAACTCCCTGAGCCCTCGAGAAACCCTGTAAAAGGTTATAGAGCTGGTCCAGTTTTTCCAGGGCCCGGCAAAACCACACTGCCCCTCCTGAAGGCCGGGGTTCCCGACTATCGGCCGGACTCTCCTCTCCAAAAACCCTGGCGTGGGCCCCTTCCCAAGGGGGGGTTTGAGGGGGTGGGGACCCCCCTGTATTGGGAAAACCACCCCCCGGGCCCCCCTTCTTATAAAGGGGGACCCCCAAACCCCCGGTTTTCCAGCCCAGGGGCCCTTTGCCCCCCAAACCCCAGGGCAATTTGAAAGGCTGTAAACCATTTACACCCCCCAAACTTTCCAGAGTTTGGGTACTCGGGGGGGATTTTCTCCACCCCCAACCCTTGCCACCAGGGACTTTTTCCCCCCACCTCGGTGACTTCACCTGGGTGATAAAAATCCAACCCCGTCCCCCAGCCCCCTTTTCCCCACCAGGGAATGCGTGATGGCAGGATTGAGGAGATCCTCAAAAGTACCCCTTTCCCCACCCCCCCGTAATGCCCCAAAGCCCGAGGTCAGCACCCCTCCCCCCCCACTAAAAAACATTTTTGGCAAAGCACTGCTTCCCCCTCCTGAGGCCCCGGGACTTTTTGCCAAAATCGCTTCAAAGGCCGCCTTTAAGTGTTTTCTCCTTTGGCACCCACCAACTCCCCGGGCAGGCCCGATTTTTGCCTCGGGCCACTCCCCGGGGCCGCAGCACGCTTGGCCTCAGGGGTACCCGTCACCGCCTAAAGGAGTCCCAAAAAGCCACCCCCCGCCGTAGTACCCCTTTTCTTCAGTTTAAACAGCATCCCTTACTGCTGGTTTTCCACCACCGGGTTCTGGAATTGCCCCACGCAGGCACCGAAAGATTTTAAACGGCCGCAGCTACAGGCAGCAGCATGACAATGGGTGCGGAAAAGGGGGTTTCCACCCCGGACTCTATGTCCCCCAACCCCCCCGGGGAATTTTTGGTCAAAGCTTTTCCCGGAGGTGGGAGTTGAATACTCCCTGGCCGAGGGCCCCCGCCAGGCTTTCCCCGGGAAACCCCTCACTTGCGTTTGGGCCTGCCAAGTCCTTTTCCGGCTTTCCCCTCCCTTTCCGGGCGGTTTTCCAAACTCACCCCCCATTTTGGTGTCATGGAAGCTAAACCCCCCTCTCTTCCCCCCAGTGCCCAAAAACTGGGGCCCAAAGGCCCCTGATGATACGACAAAAAGCCCCGATCATGGACCCCTGCCTGGGGTTTTGTCCTGGGCCAAGTGCACGGGGGGGGGGTTTGGACCCCCTTAGGGTTTTAACTTTGGTTTTTCATTGGGGACAATCCAAACACACAGAAACCCAATAAAAAAACCCACCGGTTTCAGTCGGGGAGGCCATTCCCCCCGGGATCACCCCCCCTCTCCAGGTGTCCCTGCCCTTTTTCCCATGGGGGCGTTGAAGTCCCCCAAAAAAATAATGGAGCCCCCGGGAGGACCCAATTTCCCAGAAACCCCCCGACGGGGAAAACCAAGGGGCCGGGAAACCCCCGGCACTACCGCCCCCCCGTAGGCCGAACGCCAGTCAAAACCCCTATCCCCGCCCAAGGGCCGGGAAGGGAAAACCCCAAAAACTCCATCCAGGGGGAAAACCCCCAACACGAAACGCTGAGCGGGGGGGCAAAAAGCAAACCCCCCCCACCCGCCCCCTCTTCCCGGGGGCCACTCCAGAGTAAAGGGAGAGTCCACCCCCTTTTTAAAGGAGAGGGGTTTTTCCAAGCCCACGCTGTGCGTGGGGGCGAGCCCGCCCTATTTCTGTCGATTCTCTCGACCTCCCGCACAAGCTCAGGCTCCTTCCCCCCCCCCAAAGGGTAACTTTTCCACGCCCCTAAGCCCCCTAAGCTTTTGGGGGATCGGGCCTGAGGTCCCCAAACCTTCATCCGCCACCCAATCCTTTTTTGCCCCGGGGCCCTCACGGTTCCCCCTGCAGGTGGGGGGGCCCCTGGGGGATGGCCTCGCGTCTCTCTTTGGGTTTGGGCCCGGGCCGGGGGCCCCCGCGGGGAAAGCAACCCGGCCCCCCGGCCTCCCGGCGAGCCCCGACCCCGGCCTATTTTCCGGGGGGGCCGCCCGGCTCCCCGTCCCGGGAAACATTACGTCCCCTCGTTTAAAGGGTCCTCAGGGAAGGTTTTCTTAAACCCACTCTTTGCCCTGACCCATCACCTAACCCTTTAAAACCGCCCCCTTAAACGTGGTGGGGGGGGTTTTGAGTGTTAAAAATTGACCCCAAAGAGGCTATGTTGCTGGGGCTTAAATCCCCGGGTTAGGGCTCCCATGGAAAACAAGGTCTATTAAAAAAATCATTCATTAAAACGCTTAAAAATGTTTATGGTGAAAATTTTTTTGGGACTTTTCTGTTTAAATTACAACAATGAAAAAAATTGTTTTTCAGTTCACCCTCCTTTCCCAACCCGTTGGACATGTGAAATATCAATTTGGCCCAGGGAGCTGTGACGACTTTTTTTTTTTGGAAAATTTTGCTGAATTTGTTCAACAAAAAAACTTTTAATTTTTTAAAAACCCCATGATAATTCATAAAAAAAGGGAAAAAAAATTTTTTTAATATCCCGCGGGACCCAACCCGGCCCCAGGCGCTCCCCCGGCGAGTCCCGACCCCCCCTAGCCCCAGGGGGGGCCCCCGGGCTCCCCCCGTACCAGGAAACTTTTATTTGCCTCGTTTTAAATGGTCCTCATAAAAGGATTTTGAACCACTCTTTGCCCTGACCCATCACCTAACCCTTGAACCGCCCCCTTTAACGTGGGGGAGGGGTTTTGGGGTGTTCAAATGATCCAAAAGGCTATGTTTTTGGGGGTTTAAAATCCCCCTGGTGGGGTCCCCAAAATGGCAAAAGGTCTATTAAAATATCATTCATTAAAAACGCTTAGAATGTTTATGGTGTAAATTATTTTGACTATTTCTGTTTAAAGTTACAACAATGTAAAAATTGTTTTTCAGTTCATCTACGTTTCAACAACGATTAGACATGTGAAGATATCAATTTGGACCAGGGAGCTGTGACGACATTTTTTTGCATTTGCTGAATTTGTTCAACAAAAACAACTAGTAAATTTAGAAAACACATGATAAGTCGTAAAGCAGGGTCGTAGTTTAACACTCCTCTCTGCAGCTTCTGTACTGCTACCCACCCATTACCCTATTAAGACAGTGTCTCGCCCACGGCCAAAATTGAATAGATTAAAAAATAATCAAAAAAGAGGAAATCGGGAAAATTTTCATAAAAAAAAACACAACTCGACTAAAAAAAATAAAAAAATTAAAAATGGGGTTTTACTGAACTAAATCTCTCTCTTCAAAGATTTGCTAGTTAGTGACCTGATTTGTGAAAATCAGTTTTGATTTTTTTTGCCTCACAAAAACCGGGCTGCAGAAAGGGGGATTATTTTTACAAAAATGAGTCAACCCCTACTAATTTTTTAAAATTTTCAAATTCCCAAAATACGGCAAAGGAGGGGGAGAAAGAAAAACCATCTTTAAGTCCGATTTATTGACTAGCCCCCAGACCAATCAATAGTACAACTCTTTTAAATTTTTTAAATCCCCCATTTTTTCCTTCATCCAAATTGCAAAGCACAAAAACCATTTCTTTTGTTGTTTTTGTACCGTCCACCAGGCCCTTACTCTCAATTTTTTAGATCATTTTCAGACCTTTTTATCGATTTTGTGGTTTTTAAAAACCCGATAAAGTTTTTATAGTGGGGGATTTTAACATTTATGTTGACACTGAAAGTGATAGCTTAAATATGCCTTTAATGGTATCTTAGACCAATTGGCTTTTCCCAAAAAATTACAAACCTACCCACTTTTTTTCCCTTTATTCCTGGACCTTGTGCTGCATATTTGGGTTTAGTGTAAAGACCTAACTTTTTTCTCCAACCCTGTGCCCTTCCCCACCATTTTTTAAACCTTTGAGTTTAATTTTAACCCAGTTTCTCCACACCTGAAAAAAAAATTTCATTTTAGTAGATCATTATTTTAAAGATGCTGTAACAAACCCTTTTTAAAAATCTGTTCCCCTTTTAATTTCTCATTTCACAGGAAAAAAACCCGTGGAGGGCAATAAATTTTTTTTTCTTTTTCCCTTCACAAATTGATTCTCTTGTTCAGAGTGTTTTCTTTTCCTCATTGCGTGGTGCATTTGACCAAAGCAGCCCCCTTTTAAAAAGAAGGGAAAATTAAATTTTAAGGGGGCAGGCTCCCTGGTTTAATTTTCCCCTGCGTACTTTTTAAAACACAATTTAGAAAATTTGGGGGCGAAAATGGCGGGTCTACACCCTAAAAGGATTCCTACTTAAAACCCGGAAAAATAGCCTCTTTGTATAAAGACACCCTTCCCCCCTAGAACCGCTTTTTCTCATCCTTAATAGAAAAAACAAGAATAAACCTAGGTTTTCCCCTTTTGTACAGTTGGCTAACTTTTCCCAGAGTCCCTAGCTCGTTAAGCCTCCCTTTTCCCCCCACTCTCAGCCTCATGGGTTTTTTTGGGAAATTTTTCCAAAATAAAAAATTTTTCTTTTTTAAAAAGAAAAAACTTTTACAATCTCCCAGAGATGATTACTTCATCCTCAAAAAGTGAACCCAAAATTTGGGAAAAAACCCGTAGAACCTGATCTTTTTTTTTGGACTGTTTTTTTTATCCTGTGGATCTTTCCCGGGAAACAGAATTTCTTTTAAAACCTTTTCAACTTGGATTTAGCCCCCATTTCCCCCCCAAAAGATTTTTTAAAAATTTTTCCCTTGATTTACCAAACCCCTTTTTTAAAATATGAATTTTAAATTTTTCCTTATAAATGGGTATGTCCACAAGCCTTTTTTTTAAGGTTTTCTGTTAATTTTAAACCCTTTTTCTTAAGGGGAAAACCCTTTCTTTATCGAGCTGAAATTAATAAAAACGACCGATATTTTCCAATCTTTTTCCCTTTTTTTATCCCAAAATTCTTGAGAAAATAGTTTTTCCCAATCAAAAGTGTGAGCATTTTTCACAGCAATGACCTGTTTTGAAGAGTTTTTTTAGTCAGGTTTTTAGAGCTCATCATAGCACTGAAACCCGCTCTGCTGAAAATCACCAAGAAAATTTTTATTGCCTCAGAAATGGACTTGTGGGCTGGACTGGTTTTTTGTTAGATCTCCCGTGCTGCTTTTATACCCGCGATCCCAAAAATTCTCCCTTTGAAAGGCCCGGAATATGCTGTAGGGATCAAAGGGGGGCAGCACTAGGCTGTTTTTAAAACTTATTTGTCTGACAATTCCCCTTTTTTCATGTAAATGTAAAACATCTTTTAAAACCCCGGTTTAAAGTGGGTAACCCCCAGGGTTTTTACTTGGGCCAAATTTTTTTTTTACTAATTATGCCCTTTCCAAAAAGGTAAAAATTTTTTTAGGGAGCATAGAATAAATTTTCCCCTGTTTCGCTGATGACACTCAGCTTTTTCTTTTTCCATAAACCTGATGAGCCCAACCAGTTAGATAACTCCAAAACATTCTTGAAAACAAAAAAAACTTGGATGACTTTAAATTTTCTGCTTCTTAAAATTTAGAACCAAAACAGAATTTTTCATCTTTGGCCCGGGGTTTTTTAAAAAAAGAAAAATGCTTAATTTTAATCACTTTAACCCGGGTGGGATTAATTTACCTCCGATAATAAAGTAAAAAAAACCTTTTTGGGGTTATTTTTTGGGCCAGGCCTGTTCCCTTTAAAATCCCATATTAAAAAGGTTTCCAGGATTTTTCCCTTTTTTCATCCCCCGGGAAAATTTCCAAAAATTTGAAATATCCTGTCCAGGATTGATGCGAAAAAATATTTCCCTGCATTTGTTCTTCAAGGCTTTTTACTATTTTTAATTCTTTCCCATCAGGATTTTCCCCAAAATGCAGTTAAAAACCTTTAGCTGAAATTTTTAAAAGCTGCAGCAAATTCTGGGTGAAAAATTAAAAAAAAGAGATTTATATTTCCCCTATTTTAGCTTCCCTTCATTGGCTCCTGTTAAAACCAGAAAAAGAATTTAAAATTCTCCTCCTTTACATATAAAGCCCTTTAAGATTTAGCTCCATCATACATCAGAGGCTGGGTTTTTTTCCCTATGTTCCCCAACAGAGCCTTCGTTTTTCAGACTGCAGGTTTTTCTGGTGGTTTCCCCAAAATCTCTAGAAGTAAATGGGGGGCAGATCCTTTTTTTATCAGGCTCCCCCTCCTGTGGGGAAACCCGCCTTTCCCCTTTTTTAAACCGTGAGGCGGGCACCCTGTTTTACTTTTAAGGCTAGGCTTAAAACTTTTTCCTTTTTTAAAAAAGCTTTTTAGTTAGAGTGGGGGTTTTGGTTTTCCTACTTCTCTGTAGTTTGCTGCTATAAAGGGTTAGGGTGGGTGGAGGACATAAAGACCACTTTCACCCCTCTTCGCTACTTTCTCCCACTACTCTTCAATTTTGTATTTTTGCTTTATTTCGCTTTTTAAATTTGGGGTTTTCTCTCTTTTCTCTTCCTAAAGCTACAAACCCGGGCCCAATCTGTGGGCTACCGGGGACAAATATCTGGGGAGGGGGATCGTCCGAGCCCTTTTGCTGGCAACAAATTTTGGGGCTCACCCTCTACCGATGAATTCCCCCTGGCCCTGTCTTTCGTGTTTTAAACCCCTTTTTCTCTCCCAGAATACTACTGACGGAGCTTTTACTGTAACTAACTCTTGTGCCTCTTTCAGAAATCTAACCTTGAAAACTGGGTCAGAGTTTAAAACTGTTCTTTCTTTCTAGGTGAAACAACTAAAAAGCCTTCATCCATTAACATTTAAATTTTCCTTTCCCCCGGAAAAGGCCCCCTGGAAACAGTGCTTCTTTTTCTCTTTGTTTTCTCGCTCTGTTCTCTCTAAACCCCCAGGTCGGTCGTGGCAAAATGGCCCCTCACACTGAACTGGTTTTTGCTGAGGTTTCTTCCTGTTAAAAGGGGGTTTTTCCTCTCCACTGTCGCTACTGCATGCTCGTATGAGGGATTGCTGCAAAATCCAAAACCCCCGTGCTGTCCCCCCTCTCTCATTCTCATCCAGGGGGATTTAATTTTCTGCAAGTCACTGACTGGATGCAACTGCTGGGTTCCTTTTGATGAAAAACTTTTTATCCAATTTAATAAATAACAAATCTGATTGCACCCTTTTAGTGATTTGGATTAAATTGGGATGCATTAAATGACTTTTGGGAAATCCGAGACGACAGTTTTGTGAAATTTGGGGCTATTTAAAAAAAACGAATTGAATTGAATTGAAGTCAAAAAAGAAATAAATTTAAATTTTCTGGGATTTCCAAATCCCGAAAATGACTTCATTTTTTCAAAATTTAGTTAAAACATTTTAAAATTTTTTGACTTCGAGTCTGACTTTAGTCCATGTTTAATGACCCAGTCCCCCCCTCTATCAAAAATTACCAAAAAAAAAAAAAAAAAAAAAAAAAAAAAAAGAAAAAAAAAAAATAATTTGATTCTCCATAAACAGTTGCCCAAGATGAAGATCATCCAACCTGTCTGCGTAAGTTGCTTCTCGCAGTCTAATGCTTTATAACATTAATTACAGAACTGACTAGATGCAAATCTTTATTTGATCTCCTCTAGTGGCCCAAAGGTACAAGCCTCTGCATAAATATGAATACCGATATGAAGCTGAATCTTTGAATGCCATCAACGGGGCCTCACAGCTAAAGAATGGACCCAAAGCCTCCTGCAAGGTAGGGCTAACACATTTCACGATTTGTTACCATGAGATTTTGATTATTTTTTCTGTCGGTATTGTAGATATTAAAAAGCTTTTGATTTGTCTCACAGGTTGAGATCGAAGTGCCACGGATGTGCAGTTTCATCATGCACACCACAGGATGCAGTCTGATGGAGGTGGTGGACGTGGACGCAGTGGGCAACCCTGTTTTCCTCCCAGCTGCCAGCACTGATGACTTTGCTGCTGAAATGAAAAGGTAAAATAATCCACCTAAAATATTGGTATTTAAAAGAATAAATAAAACGTATTTAGAGAGATTGGTTTATCAGTAAAAATGTTACACATTTTCTTTCAGGTATCCTCTGAAGTTTGTGGTTGAGGGTGAGTATGATGTGAAGTTGTACCCTGAGGATGGCGAGACGACAACTATCCTGAACTTCAAGAGGGGTATTGTCTCTGGCCTGGCTGTGCCTCTGCTGGAGGAAGACAAGAACAAGAACATGGTATTGTGATTTATGAGCAAAAATGCTTTTCAGCTTTACATAGCCCTCTAAACTTAATGGAATCTCTGGTTAAGATATGCAAGAAGCCTTACAATAAAGTCAGCTTTTGCTGCAGCAGCATAATTCAGAAAAATCCAACATTTAAATTGAATGTCTTTAATCAGTGGGGAGAAAATAAATCCCACAATTGTTATCAGAAAATCCTCTGTGCCACATTTCTTGACTCGTCTGCAGATAGTTTCCTTTTAGAGATTTTTTTTACTTACTTTCTTCCAAATTCAGAAGTTTTAATACACAAACATTGCTATGCCTATACATGCTGTGTGCATGGGGCCTGCAATTTTATTAAAATAATTATTTATTAAAGTGGATTTTTTAAATGACTGAATCAGAGAGGCTTTTTAAAAGACTTTAACATGCTTACCATGCTTGCCAATAAGTGTGGGGAGCACTTTAAATGCACAGTTTCCATTTGCAACATCATGCGTTTATTTTTTCAATTTCTCCATCATTATGTTAGCCCACCATCCATGGCAAGTGCAGGACCTCCTATACGAATAATGCCAGAGAGGACATTGTCACCGACATCAGCCTGCACAGGGATCTGTCCAGATGTGACAAGTTTGTGCCCATAAGAGATCACAACAGCCCTTTGGCACTTATCACTGGCATGGTAAGACTCCTAAAAATTATGACAAATTTAATCTTATCTAATTTTTCTGTGCTGTGACACCACATGTATTAATGACAACAGTGCTTAAATAAGAGAACTTTGAAACTTTGATGCTATGTAGAGATACACACGGTGTAAATGGCTTAACATCATACTTTCCTAATTTGCAGCACTATCCTATGGCTCAGATGGTCAGAAGCTCTCAGACATGTAACTACAAGTTTGATAATGAGAAAAAACACATGACCTCTGGTTCCTGCACTGAGGAACACCTTCTCATTCCCTTCTCCCACAAGTAAATCAAACTCTTTAAGAGTGTTATCACTAAAAGTAGCATATTTTACAAAAAAGTTTCATGTTTAGATTACACAATTTTTTACTTATATTGTTTTTTTCCACAGGGGAAAATATGGATTTACCAATGTTGGAAAGCAGGAGTTGACTCTGGTTCAGGTTTCTTCTCACAATGACAGAGCATTTGAACATGGTAAGCCCTCTGTTAAAAGTCACTTTTAAGAAATCATTAAAACTGTGCAATCAGGTAATATGACAGGATTTTGTAATTTAGTAACCAGTAGTTACTTAATTATTATAACATAAAAGTAGCAGTCATACAGGTGTTTGGAAAGGTGCTAGCCATTTTAACTGTTTGCCATTTTTTACCTTTGTTTTTTTGGTCATTTCATACCCGACAATTTATAGGTGAAAAGGAGTTGTTGCCACAAGATGTTTCATATCCACCATGCATTCATTTATACATGCCTTGGGACATTTTATACCCACTTTGATAACCAAAGATTTAAATTTATTTTCTATAATTTACTTATAGTCTCTTTCATATCTCATAAGAATCAAGAGACACATACAGGGATCAGAACCACATTCAATGGAAATACGGTGTAATATCAAATCTTCAGAAGATATTATACAAGTAAATGAAATTAGATGTGAGATTTGAACATATTTTTAAAGACTTATAAGCATAATTGCTAAAGTCACCTACTAAGAGAAATATACTAATATGCAATGGTTAAGTACATGGTCTGTAGGAAATGGGAGTAGGCTAGGTTGAAATGGCCATGCGTGGTTATGAAATGGTGGTACGAACTGCCTGGTAGCCATTTAATTAAATTTCATTATCTAAAACAAACACACCACATCGAATCAGGAGACTCTGAAAGTTTTTTTTTTTCTTATGAATTTTCACAAGCATAATTTTTGTAGGTTCGAAGCTGCTAAAAAGCAACACATTATGTTCTTTAATATAAACATTTTTGGAAACTGCTTGGTTTGTAGATTTTAATAATTAACACAGATCTCTGACTTTGTGTAAATGAAGATAACATTGTCAAGGACCTCAACATGGAGGTTGTTGAGGACAAGAGCACCATTCAGGATAAAGATGCAGCTGTGAAACTTATGAGAGAACTGGTCAATTTGCCTGAGACCGAAGGAGAGAGGAGGGCCCACCTCTTCCACACGCTCATCTCCACGGTCCGTGGAATGAAGACTGAAACCTTGAGGGCTGCACTTCCCGAAGCTGTTGCTGTGTCCCGCTTCCTGACCTACCAGGTTCTGGCCCAGTGTGGAACCCCTGAGTGCAGCAGCGCAATCATGCAAATTCTTAGGACTTTTGACATCTCCAACCTCGAGGTTGATGCTGCTGTTTTTGCTTTGGGATTCATGTCCAACCCCTCTTCGCTCCTGATTAATGACTTGCTAGAGATGGCCAAATACAAACCTAGTAAGCCCATTATGTATGCTCTGAGCAACGTCGTCAAGAGGTAGGCATAGATTTCTGTCTTCTGTGCAAAATTAAACAGAAATATGATTCATCTTCTAGATGTTAAATATCACTATTTTGTATCATTTTTATCTTCTCTACAGATTTTACAAAGCTGAAAATAAAATAATTCCTGAGATTCACTCTGTTGCTGAGTTCATGGCTTCCCAGTTGGGCGACTGTTCTGGGGCAAAGGAGCACACTTTCATGACACTCAGGGTGAGTATCACAACTGATAACTCAAAACAGAAATAAAAGTCCAGAATTTATACTAACATATGGCAGGGGAACTAAGTACTGAACACGTCCATATTTCGCTCAGTAAGGTATTTCTAATGAGTCTATTTACGCTGTATTTCAATAATGATATAATTAATCCACACATACAAATCAACACAAAACTGTCCATAAATCGTTTTATTTGAATAAAGTGGAAGGCATAGGGGAAAGGATTAAACATATTTATTGAAATGTATTCAGTAGTAGAGAATCCTTATTTCTGTGACAACTTTAAAGGTTTCTCCTTTATGGGGAAATGCTCAGATGTGATTTTGAAGCAGTCTTCCACACAAACTGTCTATAATCCTGAATGTTCTGGGGGCCTCTTTTACACTATGATGGCTCCTACCTCCGAAGTTCACCTGTAGGTAAATAATTTTTTTGGATAATGCAAAGTTTACAGTTTCCCACTTCACCAAATATGTGTGCAATGTTATCCAAAGATTTACATTTAGCTCTTAGCAGAGACTTTATTCTCCCAGTATTCTACTGGCTGGTCCAAATGTTCTGCAGCAAAATTCTAACAAGATGCAACATGCTTTTTCTTCTTCAGTGGAGTGGAGGCCATTGTGTCTAAATACAGGTCTTACTCTTTTCATTAAAAAACTGTACCTGCTAACTGAAGATTCACTTATGAATCATGGCCAATGCCACCAATATGTATTGCAATAATAAGACTGCAAAGCTCATGATAAAGCTCTTTGCTTTTACCTATCAGGAGCTGCTTCTTGTGCAATACCTTGGTAATCAGAAACCTTTTTATAGACCATCAATTAGGTCTTAACTATTATTTGGTACTGATAGGGAGCAGGGATGCTTTCAAAGTGCTGACAGATGATTTTAGCTGTTTTTGGCTTTCAATGCCATCTTTTCTCTATGCATTCAATACTTCTTCCCTGTGTCATTACACTTTATTACAGATAATTTCATTTATTGACTTATTTGTGTAGATTTCTTTGTATGTGTGGATTACTTGTATAGTTACTGACATCTGGTGTGAATTTTACATCAGTGGGATCCATTAGAAATATATTTATTGAGAGAAATGATGAGGTGCTAATTTTCTAATTAATTTCCCAGTTGTATTGCATGTATTTTGGGCATATGGGTCTGTGCACTAGATTTTCTGCATCAAGGTGCCCGGGGTGTTTTAGGATGTCTAAAGTGAGGTAATACCCATTGAGAATTGCCTTGAATGTGTTTTCAGGTGATTGGAAATATGGCTCCAGCTGTGATTCCTTTTAGTCCTGCACTGCGTACTGCTGTGATCCAGTGTGCAAAGCAGCCTGCAGCCTCACAGAAAGTGCAGCAGGCTGCTATTCAAGTGTACAGGCAGATTCCAGTCCCAAATGAGGTAGGCAAAACAACACCATCCAACTGTTAGACTTCAACTGTCGGTATTTCTTTACTGATCAAATTTTTCATAGATTTTTGTTGGTTGCAGATAAGCGACGTGTTTATGCAGGTGCTTCTGGACAACAGCAACCCAGTGCAAGAGCGCATCGCTGCATATCTGATAATTATGAAGGACCCAAAGCCGAGTGAGCTCACACAACTGACCAATGCTTTGTCCAGTGAGACAAACCAACAGTTCAAGAGCTTTGTAATCTCCCACATCACCAACATTCTGTCCTCGACTGAGCCAGAAACCAAAGAGTAAGAAAGGGCAATGTAACCTAATAAATTGCAAGCACATTTATTGTTGTTCTCTTTAATTGTGTGTGTTTCCTTTCCACAGACTGAGACAGAAGATTCAGGATGCCCTGCAAGGTAACAAAATCGGACCAACAATGGACCCAATGAACTTTTCACGCAACTATAAGATTGGATCCGTGCAGGGCAATATGATTTTTGAGGGTGTCAGCTACTTGCCCAAAGAGGTTATGCTTGAAATGACTCTGAGGGCTTTTGGTTTTGAGATTGACATGATGGAGGTAAACATTTTTAACCATTTAACATGTTTTGTGCTCTGAGGAATTTTGCTAGGCTAACACACTGATTTTTATGGGGAAAAAACGTAATCTTTACAGATTGGTATGGCTGGTGAAGGTTTTGAACCAACAATCGAGGCCCTGTTTGGAGAGGGTGGCTTTTTCCCTGACACTGCCTTGAAGACAATGTACTTTGTTTCTGAAAACATGCCACAAGCAGTCAGTGAGATCCTGGAGAATATAATACCTGCACTGAAGAAGAACAGAATGAGGAGAGAGGTACTTCAAGCAGCTTTCTTTATACACTTTAGAAAATCGCAAATATATAAATGTCTGCTCATGGTTTTATTTTTGTAAAGCAAGTGCTTTTTTTATGCATTTGCATTTAGGCCTCCAACTGGCTGATGAGGGAGATTGGACAAAACCTTGAGAAGCTGGTCAAAGAACTGAAGGCTGCAGAGTCCCCAGAAGCAGTGGTTTATCTGAAACTCTTGGGAAATGAGCTGGGGTATCTGGGGACAAATGACATTGCAGAAATGACCTACTCTGCTGGCATGATGATTGACAAGATGCTCAGGATGTTTCCACATGAAGTGAGTTTAAAAAATAAACTAGAGCTGAAAAGTAATATAGACATCCTGGCTTTATTTGCTAAATGTGTTTTTATTTGGCACAGATACTGAGGTCCCTGATGACTAACCCTGACACCACAATCTTTGCCCACTACATCTTCATGGACAATGAATTCTTCCTGCCAACTGTCACTGGAATGCCTCTAAGGATTGCACTGTCTGGTACATTCACCCCTGGTTTCAAAGGTGGACTACAGATTGCTCGCGACATGGTGATTATCTAAGGATGTGGTTACAGGCTACTTTTAACTTTTACACAGCATCAACACAAGTGTTGCTGCATTAACCTTTCTCCCGCGTTTACCTACAGACCACAGTGAGCTTCATGCCATTTGGTGGCATTGAGTTCGTCACTCAGGTTGGATCCCACATCCCTAAATATGTCAATTCTGGACTAGAGATGCACACCAACATCTTCCATGAGAGTGGGATCAGAGCCCAGCTCTCAATGGGACATGACCATGTTAAGCTGACTATTCCAGCCCCAACAAACCCTACCAAGCTAATCAAAATGACGTAAGCTACAAAAGTGTTCAAACATAAAGATTTTAGACATAATGCTATAAGAGAAACTATTGATTCACCTCTGCTGCATTTGCAATTTAGAAACTCCCTTGTGGCAGTAACCGGATCAGATGTGAGGATGATTCCTCCAGTGGTGATGGACAAAGTTGATGTAAATAAGTGCACACCTGCCTTCACTGGAATGAAATACTGCTCTGCTCTGCAGTACACCGATGCATTCTCTCATGAGACAGCCCCCTATTTCCCCCTGACCGGTGACAGCAAGTCAGTTCGACATTCTTAACTACAAAGTAATCTCCGAAATAAAATCTAAATAGCTGACAGGTTCTTTTTACTGAACAACACAGATTTTCTGTGGAGCTTCACCCCACTGGAGAAGTTACAGAGTACACAGCCACTGTTCTATATGAGCTCCTCAAGGAGGGAGACCAGGGCCGGCAGAAGATTGACGTTTTAAAGTTTATCTTGAGAGCCGAAGGTAGGGATCAGTACAAATGCTGCTTTAATTGTTTAAATCTTGAGGAATTTAAAGTCGCTTATTACATGATCATCAACAGGGGCAGAGCCAACTGAAGCACAACTGGTGATGAAATACAACAGACGAAAGAATGTCATCACAGCAGATGTTCAGATCCCTGACTTCGATGTTGAGGCTGGACTCAGGCTTGGTGTTGTTGATGGGAAAACCAAAGGCAAAGGAACGTATTCCATCTCTCTTGACTTCATCAACAAGAACATCCCCCAGCTCTCCCTGATTGGACGTGCTAAGTAAGAAATGAAATATGAATACATAAAACAACAGTAATGCGACCCTAATGGTTTCCCAAATTGACCGTCTGATACATGTTTCAGTTTGAAGGACATGAAGGAAGGAATGCTGCAAGTCCAGTTCCTGGTGCCCTCAATTAGTGCTGAATCGACTGTCACTGCTAGCCTTAAACACAATGATCATCTTAAACTGGGGCTTGAGAGTGAAATTAAGGTCATGGATGCAACCTCTGAGCAGAAAATTGAAATGAAATATGGTAATCTCATTTCACTATAACCTTGATTTCTTCAATAGCAACATTTCACTGAAACAACTAATTCTATTTTGGTGGTAATCTAATCTGAAATAGAGTGACACCAGCTACTTTTTAGATGATTGGTAGTTTTTAAGGACATAACGCAGGTATTAAACTTTGTTTTCAGATGGCAGAAAGATCGAGCTTGAGTTCAAGTCTGATGTGAACACAAAAACCACCTCCTTGCCTAATGGTGATGCCATTCACAAGTATGGCAATGAGATTCTTGATATGCAAGTAGTACAGACTGACATGAAAGTGCGTCATATCTTCAGAAAGTTTGCTGAGGTATATATCATTCATCATTCAGATTTTCATCATTCGAGATGTACACAAAACAAAACAAACAAACAAAAAAATGAAACAAAACATAATTCTCTGATTTCTTTAGGCGGCAAACAATTACATGGAAAAGTATGGTGCTGAAATGCTCCCTTACATGCAACACTTCAGACTGCCTGACATACCAGATATTTCCCTGCCAGAGAAACTCTTCCTGAATACGTAAGATGAATAAATCAAAGCTATTTTTAGCAGTAAATATTTAAATAAATAATGAACATTCCCATATATAATCTGCTTTTTTTCACAGCGACGCAAAGGCTGTCTTCTACTTCAACAATGATTGCTTCACAGTTGTAGTCCCACTGCCTTTTGGAGGAAAGACAACTGCAGAGCTCAACTTTCCACCAGTTCTGACCACTCCTAGCCTGCATATACCCCAGTTTGGACTGGAGGTTGTCTCCAGAGAAATTCCCATTCCTGATCTTGTTGTTCCAAAGAGTTTAACCGTGTCTGTTCCACTCTTTGGCAAAGTTGAACTATCAGCTTTGATGAACAGCAACCTTTATGAGGTGGAGGCAACACTCGGAGTGGGGAAAGACGTTGTAGAACCACCTAGCTATTCTGCAAGGTTTGATGCAAAAGGAAGTTCACCAATTGACATCCTCTCTGTAGCAGTTGAAGGTATTTCATAATAACTGTTAAACATGTTTGACATTTCTATCATCTGTGATTCAGTGAAAAAACGATTTGGCCTTTTTCCTCAAAACATTTTTGCTAGTTGACCTCACCAGTTTCTAAAAACCTTTTGGGAAACAGAGGCACTATGCTAGACATTACATGGGGAATTCTGTAACGAGCTTTCAGGAATTGCCTTTGCTTTGCCATAGATAATTGGTAGTGCATTTTGTTGTGTATTGGTAATGCTATACCACACTTATGCTTTCCTCTATTCTTTTACATTTAGGTTCTGGAATGGTGTCCATGACTGAATCCATCAAGGCTCATTTAAGAAGCTCTTTCACACATAAATTCTTTGAAGCTAGTTTCAGTATTGAAGAAGATGGAGTCATCACAGACAAAATCACTTTCAACTCAAAGAGCAAAATGGAAGCCACAAGTCAATTTGGTCTTAATGCAAAACTACAGCACACCAGTGTGACTGAAGTCGACACTCAACATATGTTCATTGACAGCAACTTTGAGGGATCATTCAAGGCTGGACCAATCTATGGCACACTCACTTCACTCCAGGTAATTTCTGCGATTCCATTCAAGCCAGAAGCGAAGATTGATTCTAAAATTCAGTTCGACTCAACAATTTTTAAAGCCGAGAACCAAATCATAGCATCCCTTAGCAATGGTGAATTATTTGTTAATTTAAATACCAAAGCCTTTGAAGATATCTTCACACATGCCGCAGTACTTTCTTTCAAAGACAGTGAGCTGGTAATGAAATGTGATGCAAGCGCTTATGCTCTTGGTCTGAAGATTCACAACCAGGCTGAAGCCTCTGCTGGTGCTGGTAAAGCCACCATAAGAATAGAGACAAATGGGGACCATTCTGATAATCGTGTTTATTCTCTACTTATGTCCACCTTCGATGCTAATGGTCTGACAGTAGGCTGCAATGCCAACATGAAGCTTTTTGAGAACGAAGCTACACACGAAGCCAAACTGAAAATGAATAAAGATGGTTTAAGCACAAGCGGAACTACTACTCTCCAAAGCCCACTGTCTTTAGAAAACACCTTCAGTGCCGGAATTGATGCTACAAGAGCAACTCTATACATTACCAACAAGGCTGCAGTTCATGATATCAAAGTGGATAATTCTAACACCCTGACCATCACTCTCTCTAGTCTGGACTTCAACTCAAAAGCTGAAGCTGTTGCAAGTGAATACAGCTCTTACATTCATGATATCACCTTCAACCTGAAGCCTCACACTGCCTCTGCAAAAATAATCAACCACATGAAACTTCTGGAAGCCAGTTTTGATAATGATGCACGCTTACAGGCAGAGCTTTACAAGATTGACCTGACTGGAAAGCTTAAGGCCATGTATGGAGAAGAAGAAATAAAGCACACTTACCAGATTAATTATGCAGATCTAAGTGCAAATGCAAAATGCAGCACCACTGGAAAGCTCTTTGGCACTCATATGAGCCACAATACTGAGCTTGAAATTGTTGGCCTTGCTGCAAGGTTTAGCAATGATGCCCGCTTTAACTCACAGCCTATTCGCTTTGACCACACCATCCGTTGCAATTTTGTTCCTTTTGATTTCAACCTTGATGCCATGCTCAATGGCGATGGAGACATTACCATCTATGGACAGCACAGTGCCCAGCTTTATAGCAAATTACTTATCAGAGCACAACCCCTGGCTTTTATCAGCTCCCATGAATGTAGAGCATCAGTGACCCAGAAGCTAGATAACGGTCTTTCCTTTGAGACCACATATGATAACAACATTGATACTGTTCTGTCACCTCATGAGCAAATTACAAGATTTAGAATTAAATCTAAAATGAATGAACATGAATTTAATCAAGGCATACAGATTTACAATAATGAGGAGAGGGTGGGAATTGAAGTTCATGGGACCATCCTTACAAACACCATTAACTCAGCCTCCACAGAGAACCAAGATTTCACCATCTCTGGTTTTCTCAAGTATGACAAGAGCACACATAGTCATATAATTCATGTCCCTCTAATTGAAAGTCTCCCTGTCTTCATGGAGAGCATAAAGGAATTTGTTGTGGTTGTAGCAGAATCTCTGAAAGATTTAATTAACAACAAGGAGGTAAGGGCAAGACTTGAGGCTCTTCCCCAGGAAATAGGTGAGCTTATTGCCCAAATTAATATAGAAGACAAGGTGAATCAATTGAAGCAGTTTTTCAATGATTTTAACCAAAATCTTGTTATTACCCCAGAGAACGTGGATGCAATTTTGAACAATCTGATGAATGCTATTCAGATATTCCTGGGCAATCTCTCATCTTACATCCAAACCTTCATTGACATAGGTGGCAACCTCCATGATAGCCTCAGTGGTGAGATTGAAGTCATTCTGGAAGCAATGAATAAACTCAAAGTTGCAGTTGTTGAGGTGATTGAAACCATAAGAGAACTGATCCAAGAGATTGACCTAAAAAAACTTAAAGGCAGCAGTATTGAATTCCTATATGATATCGAAGCCAAATATGAAATCAAAGCTAAAGTACAGAACATCATGACTAAAGTTAAAGATACAGTTGACTGGTTTGACTTCTCAAACCGAGACTCATTAATTTCCTCTGAAGAATTAAAATATTTAATTAATGAGCTGGTGAATAATTTTCCATTTTACAGACTTAGTGAAACAATAGAAGAGATTAAGGGTAAGATCCGTGACTTTGACCTCATTAGCAAAATCAACCCATTTTTTGATAAAATTAAGGATTTGGTTGTGCATCTTGAGGTTGACCAAAAGGCTCAGGCTGTCTTAGAAAAAGCGGCAGAGCTTATTAAACAGCTCAGAATTCAGGAAACCATCAAGGCTGTGGTAAACATTGTGAAGAATTGCGACATTCCCAACAGATTTATAGAAATCTTCCAAGGTGCTATTGACTATTTAAAAACAACTGAGGTAAAAGATATCATTGAACAGTTGAACATGTATATTGAAACTATGGAGCAAAAGCTGAAGTCCCTAAACTACAATGACACTGTGGACAACATCAATCAAATTATTGAAGAATACAGAACTCATGCAAATGAGATAATCAGGACTGTCAAAGTTTCTGAGAAACTTGAGGCATCACGAGAATTTGCCATCATGGTTCTATCATCTATCCGAGACTTTATGGAACATCTGAGAGAAATAAAAATTGCAAAAATTATTCATTCTGCATCAGATATCTATGAACATGTCATTTGTGATTCCGTTAAGACATTTGCTGAATACATAAAAGCAGAAATCACAAAGATGGACATCCAAGAAGAGCTTTCCACTGTTTTGAGGACAGTGACATTCTTCTACAGAATCACCATAAATACAATTACAAACACTGTCAGTGCAGTTATTACCACAATAAAGGAGGTGCTACCTGATGAAAAAATCATTAGTGAGGTTTTGCAGATCATTGATGGTATTCAAAATGAACTAAAACATGCTGAAATCAATTTGCCATCCTTCACCTTCCCTCTCACAGACCTTGTTGTGCCTTCCATAAAGTTGGAGCTTAATAACCTGGGACAGATTGAAATTCCAACAAAACTTGACATGCCCGAGTTTACCATCATGGGCATGTACACCGTGAAAGCTTTCACTGTATCTTTTGATGATATCAAGCAGGAGATCATTGAACTCATTGATTTCATTGTGAACTTTAAAATTAAAATGCCTGATCCAGATGCTTTATTTGGAGACCTGGCTTTGAATTACCTCCCAACCCTTCCTGATATCACCTTGCCAGAAATCCCTCTTTTTGAAGTTACATTCCCTAACATCCCAAAAATAGATGCAGAAAAGTTTGCCAAAGCTCTGGAGATTCCAAAAATGGAGCTGCCATCAATTCCAAATGAGATCATACTTCCATGTTTTGGTAAACTTTACGGCGAGATTAAATTACTTTCTCCCATCTATGCCATGAAGACATCTGCTGAGTTCCAGAACTCCACTGAAAATAAAATGACACCTTTATTCACTGGATCCTTTAGTTCTCAAGGCATGTCTTCCAGTTTGGAAATTCTTAATTACAACCTTGAAACCAACGTTCGCATCGCAGTCCCAAAAATGAAACGTGTTGTCCTTGCAGAAACTATAACATTCAAACACACTGCTCTAGGACTGGAACATCAGGCATCTGTGACTCTGTATGGTCTTTCAGCTCAAGCTCAAGCACAAGCACAAGCCCAAACAAAAACCACAGTTAAGGTTTCTACTGCACCTTACTCGGCCAACTTGATGAACACAGCCTTTATTGCGTTAGCTGGGGGAATGACCTCCACGCTTGAGACAACGTACAATCATGTCGTAAACATCCCATTTGCTGATATTTCAAGTGAGGTTACTACAGCCCAGAAGTCAACTGTGCAGCAAAATGGCTTAACTTTGAATTTTGAAGTAGATAGTATTGGAACAGGGAAATTTAATAGTCATGACTGCAACCACAAGAGCAAGTTTAATCTGTCGCTCAGTCCCAAGACTGGCAGCCTATCATTCACTGGCAATACAGAGTCTGATATCCTAAAACTTAAACAGCTCATTACAGCTGAATCTGGCACTTTTAGCTACTTTAAATTTCATGTCCTGAATGAGGCAGTGGCACCATTAATCAAAAGTAGTCTCTTTGTTGCATCTGGACTTGCCAACCTTAATGAAATGAAGATTGAGATGAAAGCAAACCAAAACACTGAACTGTATGGTGCAGACAGTGGAGTGCTCTCTAATGCAGTCAACTTTAAAGTCCACCCTGGTGATATTTTCTTTGAAACCCAAAACAAGGCAAATGCCAAGGTCAACATTTTTAAATCTGTGAATGCCAAGATAGAGCTGCAGAATGATTACTTGGTCAGCTTAAAACCTGACTTCCAAAAGGTGAATGCAGCCTTCTTAGCACGTCTCAATCAGTACAAAATGTTCTCTAACTTCACTGTAGACAATACCAGAAATCATGCTGGTGTCTTTGTTGAAATGGAAAGTCAGGCTGATCTGTCCTTCCTGGAACATCCAATTAGCATTCCTGAGATTGACCTACCCTTAGTTGACTTCCATACTCCCCCTATCGATGACTTGAACTTGTTTGAGAAGACTGGGCTCAAAAAGATTTTGTCTACCACTGAGCAAACTGTTAATATGGATGCCAAGATCTTCTACCTGAAAAGCAACACTGCCCCACTTATTGATGAGATTGGTCTCATTCAGATTCCCTCTATGGGTAAACTGAGCTCAGAGTTGTCTTTGAAGTCTGCTATTATAAATCTTAATGTTGAGACTTTCCTTTCTGCTGAAGATGATCTTGTGCTCCGCCTAGGAGCTACCACCAACTCCGTGTTTGAATGTCTGAACACCAAACTCAAAGGCACCACCAGTCTAACAACCAAGAGAGGAATTAAGATAGCCAATTCCGTCTCCCTTGAAAATCGTCACATTAAAGGCACTCATGACAGTACCTACAGCATGAACACTGTCTCTGTAGTTACAGCATCAACTATTGTCCTACCTATACTCAACCTGGAAGTAAGACAAAATCTGATTGCAGATACCAAATCCAAACCAAATGCCCTGTCTACTCTGACGCTAAAAGGTGACTTCAACATCGCCATGATAAAAGCTGTTGGAAAGGTTGAGGCAGAGCACAGTCTGAAAGTGGAAGGAGGCATTGAGTATCTTTCAGTGGAGTCATCCCTTAAGACGAACATGGACAGCACAGCATTTGAAAACTATCTAGTTTTAGGAGTTCTGGACAATGAGGCTAATATGTACCTAAATACAAACATTGTCCGCTCTACTTGCAAGATTATTGCTGATGCCAAGGTTAATCATGGCACCACCAAAATCATTGGCATGGATGTAAACCACAAGCTGGCTGCAGAAGCTTCAGTGGATCGTATTTTTGCAGAGATTACTCATTCAAGCAACAATGAGGCAAACATTTTCAGCTTCAAAACTGAGGGAAAGCACAGTGCCAAGGCAACTATTGACTTTTCACCATCTTCACTGAAAGCTGATGTTGAGATTGATATAACTCAGCCAAGCAGCCTGGGTGATTTTGCATACTCTGAAAAGACTGTTGCTGAAATAAACCCTTCCAAGCAGAAGGTCTCTACAAATGCCAAGTTGGTCAGCCCAATGTACACCACAAACATGGTAGCTGACGTGGATGGCAGTGTCCCTGTCCTCAAGATCACTTTTAAGTCCTCTGCTACCTCTGCATTTGTGATTTTGGAATATGACATAGATGGTGAGTTGATACAAATTGTTGCAATACATCCATTACTATTTCATATTTAAAGTATTGCTAATCTCGAAAAAGGATATTTCCATTCATTTTCCAAGGTTCTACTACTGTAACGGTTGAGAATGACCTCCTGAACATGGCCAGCAAGCTTGTCCTGACTCACTCTGACCTGAGCATGGATGTCAACCATGTCATTATTCAAGCTTTGAGGTAACATCTTACATTTTGCCATATTTTAGATTGTTGCTAATAATGTTCAAAGAATATATTTCATAAATATAGAACTGCTTTTCTTTCCTGTTTTAGAAAGAAACGCCAAGCAGAAGAAAGGTATTTTTTTTGTTGTTGCTGTATATACTTGAATTTGATAACTGCTTATTTATTTTTGTATTTTTATTACAAATACTTGTTTTCTCTCTCAGTGCCCTCCAACATAAACTGAATCTTGACATCACCAGTCCTACTTTCACTGATCTGAACCTGCGCTATGCTGCGCACAGTGATGCTATTAGTGCCTCTATTTCTACTCCATCTACTGGCTTCCTTGGCCTTCAGTTCAATTGCAGAGACCCATCCCATATGAGTGCTAGGTTATATGGCCGTTACTCTGTAAGTGTTTGTCTTCTTTGTAATACAAAGCAACTTTTATTTTAAAATTAAATTATGGCTGAATTAATATCTCTTTTCTCCATCCAGGCAGCCCCAGAGACTGATGTTGATATCTTGTTGGTCAGATTCTCTAAGACTAACATGCAAATTGTCTACAACATGAAGGCACCTGAGGACATGATTGCGGAGCTCAAGACCAGACTCCCCTCAATGATGTCTTCTGTTAAAGCATTTGCAGACAAGTACCAAATCACAAGCAGCATGGAGATGGTGCAGCACTTTGTCATTAACCATGTCAATGAAGCCTATAATGTTGCAATCAACCATGATGCTCAAATGAGCCAGGTATCTACTTTCTTTAGGAACACCATAGTGCGGTACCAAAAAAAGGTTGAGAACTTGCTTAATGCTGTCATCAAGGTCTTGAGAGAGACCCGCTTTAAACTACCTGGGTCTGATGAGCTGATCACTCTTCCCAAACTTCTAAAGAAGCTGACCGACAGCATTGCTAATATGCTGGATGTAACCATTCAGTTTATCTGTGAGAACATGGAGATGTACTATGACTATTTTCTTGAGAAAATTAGCAATGTTGAAGTGCAATTGCCAAGTAATAAGTTGATTACTGGAAGGCAGATAATTGATAAGATCAAAGCAAGTGCCAAAAAGATCTCTGATGAAGTAGTAGACTTTGTGAGAAATATGGAGAGTCTTGACTCAATGCTGGAAAAATTAGATTATACCCTGAAGGCTGTGGTTGAGAAAACACAGGAGTTTGTTGATTCTATCAAGTCTGACTATCTGGATGCAGTGTTCAATAACTTCAATGAGCTCTACCGGGAGGTTGTAACATATGCTAAGAAAATGGTTGACCAGATCCCTCCTTTCAACTTGGATGAAATTAGTAAACTGTGTGAGTCCATTATGGACACAATCATTGAACTAATAGATCAGTTCAATAATGAAGTTTATGGTTTTCTGCAGCAAATGTCAGAGGAAGCCTACATGACAACAAGAGATGGAAAGCTTGAGATTAATCTTCCATTACATTTCCAGGATTAAATAACACCCCTAGACTGAAAACTAAGTCAGCATTTTATGTTACAATCTGTTCAGTACACATTTGGAAAAGTGTGAACAACTCAACGCTACTTCTGGGTGTGTTTTATAGAAACACCTGCTACATTCTTTTATTTGTAATTGTTTTTTTTTTCTGTACAAATTCTGAACTTGTATTATTTTACTGGGACTCAAACAACAAAATAAAAGTCAGTATTACAACCTTTAAGTGGCTGATTTACCGTTTTTTGACTGTTTGTATTAATGAAATTCCTCCCAACCATTTTTTTTTTTGATGGACAGATCAACAAAGGTGGTAAGAGTAGCCAAAAATTGTACTAGAATAAAGTCCAATAAATACACTGCAAAACAGAAATGTCTTATTTTACTTGAGGTGGCAAGAACAAGAACAAACGTTTTTTTTTTTGTTTTTGTTTTTTTCTAACCAGGACATTTCATACTTACTCTTGGGAAGTCCTCATAAGGATAGGTTCTCCTACTACAAAATTTGTATATAATAGTTGACACCACATAAGAAAAAACATTCTGCCCAGATGATCAAGAACAAGGTGCGAGAACTCCCAAAACCAGGGCTGCAACAGCAGAACGATGTAATTTTGTTTTTGCAGCGAGAACAAATTTCTCTGTTCTTGTAGAGTATCTTTAGGCCTTAGGAGTGGCATCACTTTAAAACATAATAACTCAATTTAATAAAATTACTCAAACACATATAACAGATTAAATGCAACTCACTTTGACCCAGCTCTGCATTTAAACATCTGGAAACCTTGTGGTACTGTCACACTTATTCTGGTGCCTTCCTAAAAGTGAAGGTTTTGCAACATGGAATTTATTTTATCATAGTTTTTATTTTCTGTTTATTTTCGGTTTGTTGTCATCCAGATGGTCGTTTCTTACTACACTCTTGAAACTTGTTTTCTCTACAGCTTTCCCAAAAGGGACTAGATTTGTCTGTGTGACACCTAACGTGCCCTCACCATTTTCTGGGCAAACTCTTGTGAGTAAACCTGGTGTCCTGATAATCTGTGTTGCCTCATCGAATTTTCCAACCCTAGCACGTTGTCACAGCTACAGATAAGTGTAAAATCAGATTTCAATTTAAAGTTATGTTATAGTAATCTAAATCTTGTAACTTGACAAGTATGTTTCTCCTGACTGGGAAGGACATAGATGTGTGTCCAAATATGATACTACGAAGTGCCATATATATATTCAGCAAAAAAGATAAATAATGTCCATGTTTAATTTTCATTTTATGTAAAAGAGAATGTCAGAAAAAAATCACACAATATGGAACAATATCAGAAGTGAAAGAACTGTAGATCAAATTTCTTTAAAAACATTTACAAAATAAAATAAATTTCCCCCCAAAATAATAAAATAAAATAACTGAGTAGGGCTCCGCTCCTGGACATTCTGACAGCGCAGAATGGACATTCTGACAATTTGATGAGAGCGTAAAGTTTATAAACGTAATTTAATAGATAAGGTGAGAATCTACATTGTAAATAGTCATGAAAATAAAGAGACATTTATAAAATAAAATTTATAAAATTTATAAAATATATGTATATATATATATATCTATATCTATATAGATAGATATAGATATATATACACATACTCACCAGCCAGGCACGATAGGACTCCTTCTTCAGCTTGATGGTATTTCTTCCACAGCTTTGTCTTGTACACATCTGCAGCTTAGAGAGAAAGGCAAGCTGGGATGCCTTGGCGTGAGGACCATATTCAACTGATAAAATTAAACTAGTAATACTTGGTAATTGGACACCTCATCTCCATGAGGAAACCCACATAAAACGTTTTTAATTTCCCAAATCCCAAACAGAGATTGTTTTATGCCCGCATTTGTATTCAGACTTTTCTATAGGTCGCAACCAGTATTGTCTCGCTGATTCTGTAACCAAATTCCTCAATGAAATCTTCACTTTGATTTTCTAAACACTTGTTAATGTTTGCTTGGTACTTCTCAACATATTGTCTGGCCAAATATTTCCGAATTTTACTAACTATTCTAACGGTAAAGCTCCTGTTACATACCATTCTAGGTTTCTGCAAAGTATTCTCAAGAATAATATTTACTGTTTTCCTTTCCCCTTCACTGAGAGTTTCACACTTATAAAACCTTTTGAGGTCTGCAAATGTTTGATACATTAAAGATGTAACAGCAATTTTGCGATGTTGTGAATAGGCTACAGGATCAAGGTATTCTATTTGCCCACTAAAATATTGCATTTTGAAAATAAATTCAACGTAAAACTGTATTCTAACCTGGTGCAATGCGTCTAATGTGGATGTCTTGTGATGGAACTATAGAAAGAAAGAGAGAGAGAGAGAGAGAGCGTCATAAAGGAAGCTTTGATACGTCATTATAGCAGGTGACGAACATGCTTGGCCACGCAGAAGACCGCTGGGGATTCTGGGACATTCTTTGAATGGTAACTGCACCTAGCAACCACTAGATGGCGTATAAGCTGCATGTAGCCCTGCCATGTTCTTCTGTCCGTTTTACCCTAGTTTTGAAACGTTGCCTTGGGAACGACGTTGTTACGCCACATAAACGGAGGGATGGGGAACCAATCTGAAAAGGATTTTATCCAGCTCCTCTCACAACGGGGAATTTAACCTATTTTATCAAAACAAACGGTGCGATACTCTTCTATGGACGAAAGTCTCTTCTATGGAAGAAAGTCTAACAACATGAAACGGTGGAAAAAAATGCAAAAAGAAAAAATGTGTACATTTTGAACATATCCTTTTTTTTCTCCTCTGAGTCGGACTTTCACAAATTACAAAGTTTATTAGTTTGATTATTTTTTTTAGAACAAGAAAACTGAACAAGCAAAAAAGGTAACATATGGTTTGATAAATGAGTAACAAATAACAATGAACTGAGGCTTCTCAAGATTCCAGTAAAGTCTGATTCCTTGACAAAATAAATCCTGACACCCACAGAGATGGTTTAAAACTTTAGCAAAACCTAATAAAATCTGGACACCTGGTGGAAAGCAGAAGTTGAGGGCTGCAATCAGAGATAAAATATTTTAGAGGATCAATTATGTTCAAAAATTTGGATATGTCTCAGCATATATAAAATAAAAGAATCGTGTGTTTTTAGGATCTAATCATTTTAACACGACTTTGCCCTTTTTTTGTCCTATATCCTTGAAAATGATATCAATGATATGAAAAGGATCAGCCCTGTGATTGACAGCTGACCGGTCCAGGGTGTGCCCCGCCCCTCGTGGGATACACACTGCTTAAGGAAGTAAAAACTGATGTCGGTATCTGTATCGTTTTTCAAGTTGTTGAACAACTGGAGACGACAATTTTATGTCCAGAAGATGAAGAAAGATAAGAAAAAAGAGAGCACAACTAATTACAATGGCCTTATGTGGAGCAGTGATTGCTACAGACATCTGTGTGGGTGTGTAGTCAGAGTTAGGACGATGATGTAATGATCAGATAAAATGCAACATGACCATTCAGACGTTAGACGCTTTGAAAACCATCACATAAATATCTGATTTAGTACTACATAAAGAAGGGCAACATGTGGTCATTTAGACTGCCATTAAAAAGTGGGAAAAGAAAAGTGGGAAAAGAAATCGGATTTGCCTGCTGTGTGAACACAGTGTTTGTGTTCTGGTCTATTCGTGTTAATTAGTCTCCCTCCCTTTGTTCTCTTCCGTTACTCTCTCTCCGTTACCCTGCCTGTTTCGCCGCCTGTTATTCTACTTGTGCTCCACGACCTGTTGGTCCCACACTTTCCCTTGTAAGTTTCCTTATTTTTTCCTTATTTTTGTTTTTGCCATAGCCACACTCTTCACTTGAGTCTTTATACATGGCAGATTTCCTAATGAAATGCAAAGTTTACTTTAATCTTAAAAGAGAGCTTTGAACCACAGAGTCCATATTTTTTCTGCTAAGCCCTGGTACACGACTCCACGTAGATTGAGGCAGTGACTCCAGCCTCAATCTCCATGTAAAGCTCCCCCAAATTCTTGAATGGATTTTGCTTCACAATCCTCTCAAGGCTGTGGTTATCCCTGTTGCTGGTGTACCTTTTTTGCCATTTGTTTAGATTTGCTTTTGATTGTTCTGTTTAAACTATTGACTGAAACATTTCAGCCCGTAGTCCCAACTTTTCTTTACTTTTCTTTGTCATGTCACTGCAATGTAGTTTTTTCATTATGTAAGGCACTTCTCTTGCTTTTGAAATGTGCTATACAAATTAGCTTGCCTTACCTTACCTCATTTCTCCTCCAACAGACTAAGCAGAATTTCTCCAAATTTTTTTCCTCTTCCGTGTGACTAGACAGCTAAGACAATGATCACTGCTCACCTGTTTGTGTGCAAATTACCATTTTTCTTCTTCTTTTGACTTATTGCTGGGTTTCATAGCCAGTACTTTAAAAAAATACAATAAGAGGAATTGGGCTGGGAGAGAAGAGGGGAAGACATGCAGCAAAGGTCTCTAGGTCGGGAATCGAACCCAGAATGGCTGTGACCAGGACTACAGCTGCTATGTAAGGGGCGCCTGCTCTACCGCTACACCACGATATGTCACTGAAATTTATTTTTAAATGTTTTTCTTTATTAGATCTGAAGCTGTTCATCAAAAGCCAAAACCCGAAAGACCAGGTTTCATGACACCTACTATAATACCGACCATGCTTTATGTTGTACCGGACTGGAGGACATTTTGTAACCTCTTTGACAACCACTGATTTAAAGTAATTTCTGTATTAGTTTTACTTATAGATTAAATAAATCTGAACTATCTTTCTTCAAAGCCAATTCATAAGCGTTTTTAAGTCGTAAAGATGGGTAACCATGCTGTTAAAATCTATTTTTAATTTTCTCAGCCTTTTCTATAGAATCATCCATGGACTGGCAAATCTTGCTCAAGCAATAAAACTGAGTGATAGGAGGCTCTTTAAAAGTGAAGTAGGGTAAAAACCTTTGGCCAACAAAAGTGAATTTTTATCCGTTCCTTTTTGACAGATAATAGTAATTGAGGAACCTCGCTTTTCATCATGGTTGACACCACCAGGTCCTGTCATCTCCTATAATGAGCATCGCTACTCCCAGTGATGCTCATTTCATTTCCCTTCCTCCATCAGTTACTAACTTTGGAGTTAAAATGGACACCCACTTCACCTTCGACTCTCGTTTTCCACAACACAATTTATCACACAAACTTGTTCTTTTGACTGCCACATTTCCCTTCCCAAAGATGTTGGTGTTCATAATCCCATGCAGTGTTTTCTCTGAAAGAAACTTGTCCTTTACTTCTCCTAAAGTGCTTCTACACAGGTCACATATTTTATTATAAATCAACCAACCTGTATTTATAGAGCGCTTTACACACCCACAGTGCTATACAAGTCCATAAAAACATAAAATAAGCAATGAAATACAGCATCTACAGTAAAACTAACAGAATAAGAGCAGTTACAGCAACAGAAAGATGAGAAAATAAAATAAAAATAATAAAACCAGCTGGATACCCCTGCTAAAAGAGATTTAAAATCAATTAGGTATTGGCTATTCTTACAATGAGTAAACGATCATTCCAAAGTTTGGAAGCTGCAACAGAGAAAGCTCTGTCTCCTCGGGCGCACAAGATGAGTCCTGGAAATAACAAAAAGCAGCAAGCTACCTCACCTCAGAGTTTTGTAGGTAAGTAGGTAAGATCATTTAGTGCCAAACAACAACACTAAACATGAAATTATTACTTAGCACACAAAATGGAATAGAAGTGACAAAGTAAATAAGCCACATAATTTAATTTAATGGCATGAACATAGAATGTGACACAATCCTAAACATATCAAGGCAAATAGACATACGTATGTGACAAGCTAAATGTGACAGCAAAGATGTGCAAAATTATTTAAAAAAAATAGCAAAAAAGAAAGAACAATTTTAATGAAATGTTTTAAAAGTTGGGCTGCATGGTGGCGCAGTTGGTAGCTTGCAGCAAGAAGGTCCTGGGTTCGTTTCCCGGCCGGGGGACTTTCTGCAGGAGTTTGCATGTTCTCCCCGTGCATGCGTGGGTTCTCACCGAGTACTCTGGCTTCCTCCCACAGTCCAAAGAAATGCCTGTTAGGTTAATTGGTCACTCTAAATTGCCCTTAGGTGTACGAATGAGTGTGTACATGGTTGTTTGTGTGTTGCCCTGCGATGGACTGGCGACCTGTCCAGGGTGTACCCCCCCTCCTGCCCATAGACTGCTGTAGATAGGCACCAGCGTCTGTCACATGTGCTCAGTCTGAACCTGCTTTCATCTGTGAAGAGGACAGGGAGCCAGTGGCGAATTTGCCAATCCTGGTGTTCTCTGGCAAATGCCAAGCGTCCTGCACGGTGTTGGGCTGTGAGCACAACCCCCATTTGTGGACGTCGCGCCCTCATACCATCCTCGTGCAGACACATGCACATTTGTGGCCTGCTGGAGGTCATTTTGCAGGGCTCTGACAGTATTCCTCCTGTTCCTCCTTGCACAAAGGCGGAGGTAGAGGTCCTGCTGCTGGGTTGTTGCCCTCCTACGACCTCCTCCGTGTCTCCTGGTGTACTGGCCTGTCTCCTGCTAGCGCCCCCAGGCTCCAGGCTCTGGACACTCTGGACGCTGACAGACACAGCAAACCTTCTTGCCACAGCTCGCATTGATGTGCCATCCTGGATGAGCTGCACTACCTGAGCCACTTGTGTGGGTTTTAGAGTCCGTCTCATTCTACCACAAGTGTGAAAGCACCACCAACATTTAAAAGTGACCAAAACATCACCCAGAAAGCATAGGTACTGAGAAATTGTCTGTGGTCCCCACCTAAAGAACCACTCCTCTATTGAGTGTGTCTTGCTAATCGCCAAATATTTCCCCCTGTTGTCTATTTCATTTGCACAACAGCATGTGAAATTGATTGTCAATCAGTGTTGCTTCCAAAGTGGACAGTTTGATTTCACAGAAGTTTGATTTACTTGAAGTTATATTGTGTTGTTTACGTGTTCCCTTTTTTTTTTTGAGCCAAGTATATATATATATTTTATATATATATATATATAAAATATATATAATTATATATTTTATATATGTATATATATATATATATATATAATATAAAATATAATATTATATATCCCAGTACAGACCAAAAGTTTGGAAAACACCTCATTCAAAGAGTTGTTTTTATTTTTCTGACTATGAAATTGTAGTTTCACCGCTGAAGGCATCAAAACTATGAATTAACCACATGTGGAAATTATATACTAAAACAAAAAGTGTGAAACAACTGAAAAATACTTCATATATTCTAGGTTCTTCCAAGTAGCCACCTTTGCTTTGATTAAATGCCTCCGCACACTCTTGGCATTCTGTTGATGAGCTTCAAGAGGTAGTCACCTGAAATGGTTTTCATTTCACAGGTGTGCCCGTCAGGTTTAATAAGTGGGATTTCAAGCCCTTTTAAATGGGGTTGGGACCATCAGTTGTGTTGTGCAGGAGGTGGATACAGTACACAGCTGATAGTCCTACTGAATAGACTGTTAGAATTTGTATTTTGGCAAGAAAAAAAAGCAGCTAAGTAAAGAAAAACGACGTGGCCAATCATTACGTTAAGAATAAGGTCAGTCAGTCCGAACAATTGGGGAAAACATTGAAAGTATCCCCAAGTGCAGTCGCAAAAAACCATCAAGCGCTACAAAGAAACTGGGTCACATGAGGACCGCCCCAGGAAAGGAAGACCAAGAGTCACCTCTGCTGCAGACGATAAGTTCATCCGAGTCACCAGCCTCAGAAATCGAAGGTTAAAAGCAGCTCAGATTAGAGAACAGGTCAATGCCACACAGAGTTCTAGCAGCAGACACATCTCTAGAACAACTGTTAAGAGGAGACTGTGTGAATCAGGCCTTCATGGTAAAATATCTGCTAGGAAACCACTGCTGAGGACAGGCAACAAGCAGAAGAGACTTGTTTGGGCTAAAGAACACAAGGAATGGACATTAGACCAGTGGAAATCTGTGCTTTGGTCTGATGAGTCCAAGTTTGAGATCTTTGGTTCCAACCACCGTGTCTTTGTGTGGCGCAGAAGAGGTGAACGAATGGACTCTACATGCCTGGTTCCCACCGTGAAGCATGGAGGAGGAGGTGTGATGGTGTGGGGGTGTTTTGCTGGTGACACGGTTGGGGATTTTTTGAAGGCATACTGAACCAGCATGGCTACCACAGCATCTTGCAGCAGCATGCTATTCCATCCGGTTTGCGTTTAGTTGGACCATCATTTATTTTTCAACAGGACAATGACCCCAAACACACCTCCAGGCTGTGTAAGGGCTATTTGACCAAGAAGGAGAGTGATGGGGTGCTGCGCCAGATGACCTGCCCTCTACAGTCACCGGACCTGAACCCAATCGAGATGGTTTGGGGTGAGCTGGACAGCAGAGTGAAGGCAAAAGGGCCAACAAGTGCTAAGCATCTCTGGGAACTCCTTCAAGACTGTTGGAAAACCATTTCAGGTGACTACCTCTTGAAGCTCATCCAACAGAATGCCAAGAGTGTGCGGAGGGAAAATCAAAGCAAAAGGGGGTACTTTTAAAAAACCTAGAATATAAGACATATTTTCAGTTGTTTCACACTTTTTTTTTTCAGTATATAATTCCACATGTGTTAATTAATAGTTTTTGATGCTTCAGTGTGAAGCTACAATATTCATAGTCATGAAAATAAAGAAAACTCTTTGAATGAGAAGGCGTGTCCAAACTTTTGGTCTGTACCGTATATATTATATATATATATATATATATTATATATATATATAATATATATATATATATATCCTTGAAACACCACCTTAACGTGGTGTGGGGGTTTTAGTGCCCCAATAATCCTAGAGGTTATGTTGTCTGGGGTTTTAATGCCCCTGGTAAGGTCTCCCATGGCAAACAGGCTTTAGGTGACGGGTCAGACAAAGAGCAGTTCAAGACACCGTCACGAGGACTACACGATCGAGGCGAGTGACGTCGCCCGGTACGGCGGAGCCGGTGTCCCACCCTTTAGCCAGGCCTTGGGTCGGGACCCGTCAGAGAGCGCCTGGTGGCTGGGTTGCTCCTCACGGGACCAGGCCAGGCCAAGCCCGAAGGAGAGATGCGAGGCCATCCTCCAGTGGGCCCACCACCTGCAGGGGGAACCGTGAGGGACCAGTGCAAAGAGGAATGGGCAGCAGACGAAGGTGGAGACCTCGGCGGTTGGATCCCTGGATGCTTAGGCTTGGAAAGAAGGGGGGGAGGATTGTGAGCGTGATCCTTTTTCTCTTGCTCTCGGTGGAAGACACACGCGTTTTCTCTGCCTCCCTCCCTGCTTCTGCTTTTTGTCTGTATTTTTCTCAGAGCCTCGCTTTGCATATCCTCCAAACTTTTAAATTATGGATTTGGTCAGCTGGACTCTCAACGTAATTGATCAAATTTTTTTTTCTCAACGGGAAGACAGGGTAAAGGAGACCCTCTTGTCCAGACGGAACGTTCTTCTCTGGATACACAATGGATTCTTGACAGCAGTGGAAGATTGTGTGTCTGACAACGATGTCGGACATAGAAAATGTGTACATATTTGGACTTTTGATAACAGGATTTCTGCTTTTTGGAGTTGGTGGTTACCTGGCTTATCGAGTGATTCGCAAAACGTGGGCAGCTGTTCAAAGCATTCCAAAGCTGCCTGCGATGTTGGATGGAGCCTGGAGAGTGATCAACACTCAGACTGTAATGTAGCAGAATCGCAAGCTGGACACAGCCTGGCAGCGGTGGACTCAGAGGTTAAAGGATATAATCTTGGAGAAGTTGTACGCTCCAGGTCTGCGGAAAATACCAGAAATTTGGCTATTTGGATTCGCAATTGAGACATACCGGTAAAACTCTTAAGGTAGTTGGAAATTCACAACTGCCTGAACCACAACATTTATTGTTTTTGTAAATATGGCTCCCCAATGTGGCCTTGGCAACTTCTGCTAACTGGCTATACTCAAGGACAATGACGCTTTTATCAGTGTTGACAGTCTAATTCTTGCAACACACTCAGACTTATTTATTCGCACCCTCAAGGTTCCACCATACCCTTGCTAAATCTTTACTTATGTGTGTGTTGCTTACCCCTGCTGAGGTTTTCTTGTACTACTTCAGACTCTATTCTGCTAAGAATTAAATATGATTTTTTTTCCTCCTATCTTACTTGACCTAAATGTGTGATTTCATTACTTTTCATTGATTTTCAGATTTCTCAGAAGGATTACCAGCAAAAGCCAATTATTATTAGTATTTCATTACTTTTTCATTGATTTTTAGTTTTATCAGGATTACCAGCGAAAACCAAACATTATTAGTAATTTGGACTTTAGCTGCTCTTACACCAATGACCCAGCTTTCTTAATTAGACTTCAATGAACTGTTATTAATTAGTTCAACTTCAGTACCAGTAAAAGCAATATATTACTAGCACCTGAAAATGTGGATTATAGCTGGTTTGTACCAGTGACTCTTCCCTAGTTAGAATTCAGTGGAGTGATGAGACTATCAATATTATCATCTTCTTTTAGCATAAGATGCTTTATTATTAAGAGTGGCTTGGAACCAATTTCGACCAGCAAACTTGGAAGGATTATTAATTATTATTACTCCCAAGGATTATTAGTGTCATTTGATTTGTTTTTCTGTGTCTGTATCTGTGTTCATTTTCTTTGTGATTGTATTGTAATTGTTAATTGGATGTACAGCGCTTTGAGTGTCTCATTACTGAAAAGCGCTATATAAATAAATTTACCTTACTTTGTGTGGGAGGTCGAGAGATATCCACTAGAAATAGTCGGGCTCACCTCTACGCACAGCGTGGGCTCTGGAACCCATCTCCTCGAGATGGGCTGGACTCTCTTCTACTCTGGAGTGGCCCACAGGGAGAGGCGGCGGGCTGGGGTAGGTTTGTTTGTTCCCTCCAGCTCAGCCGTCTCGTGTTGGGGTTTAGCCCAGTGGATGAGAAGGTCGCATCCCTGCGCCTTTGGGTTGGGGACAGGTCTCTGACTGTCGTTGCGGCCTATGAGCCGGGCGGTAATGCGGAGTACCCGGCCTTCTTGGTGTCGCTGTCGGGGGTGCTGGATATTGCCCCTCGTGGGGACTCCATTATTCTGCTTGGGGACTTCAACGCCCATGTGGGAAACGACAGTGACACCTGGAGAGGCATGATCGGGAGGAATGGCCTCCCCGATCTGAATCCGAGTGGTGTTTCATTACTGGACTTCTGTGCTAGTCACGGATTGTCCATAATGAACGCCATGTTCAAGCATAAGGGCAGAGCCCTCGGCCAGGGATGTATTCAACTACCACCTCCGGGAGAGCTTTGACCAGATTCTGGGGGATGTTGGTGACATAGAGTCCAAGTGGACCATGTTCTCCGCATCTATTGTCAATGCTGCTGCCCGTAGCTGCGGCTGTAAGGTCTGCTGTGCCTGTCGCGGCAGCAATCCCCAAACCTGGTGGTGGACACCGGCAGTATGGGACGCTGTCAAGCTGAAGAAGGAGTCCTATCGGCTGTGGCTGGCTTGTGGGACTCCTGAGGCAGCTGAAGGGTACCGTGAGGCCAAGCGTGCCGCGGCCCGGGCTGTAGCAGAGGCAAAAACCCGGGCCTGGGAGGAGTTCGGTGAGGTGAGAAGGACTACCGGTTGGCCTTGAAGCGATTCTGACAAACCGTCCGGTGCCTCAGGAGGGCGAAGCAGTGCTTCGCCAACACTGTTTACAGTGGGGGTGGGAGGCTGCTGACCTCGACTGGGGACATTATCGGGCAGTGGAAGGAGTACTTCGAGGATCTCCTTAATCCTGCCATCACGCATTGCCTGGTGGAAACAGAGGCTGGGGACTCGGGGTTAGACTCTTTCATCACCCAGGCTGAAGTCAATGAGGTGGTTAAAAAGCTCCGCGGTGGCAGGGCTTCAGGGGTGGATGAGATCCGCCCTGAGTACCTCAAGACTCTGGATGTTGTAAGGCTGTCATGGTTGACACGCCTCTTCAACATTGTGTGGCGGTCAGGGACAGTGCCTCTGGACTGGCAGACTGGGGTGGTGGTCCCCCGGAGGGTGAGTTCCAACTACAGGGGGATCACACTCCTCAGCCTCCCTGGTAAGCCCTACGCCAGGGTATTGGAGAGGAGAGTCTGGCCGATAGTCGAACCTCGGCTTCAGGAGGAGCAGTGTGGTTTTCGTCCTGGCCGTGGAACACTGGACCAGCTCTATACCCTCTACAGGATACTTGAGGGTTCATGAGAGTTTGCCCAACCGGTCCATATGGGTTTTGTGGACCTGGAGAAGGCATTTGACTGTGTCCCTCATGGTGCTCCAGGAGTATGGAATCGGGGGCCCTTTATTAGGGGCCATCCAGTCTCTGTACAAGCGGAGCACGAGTTTGGTCTGCATTCCTGGCACTAAGTCGGACCTGTTCCCGGTGCATGTTGGACTCCGGCAGGGCTGCCCTTTGTCACAGGTCCTGTTCAGAACTTTTATGGACAGGATTTCTAGGCGTGGCCAAGGGCCGGAGGGACTCTGGTTTGGGGATGTTATGGAAATTTTAGTGCCTTGCTTGATTTGCTCCTTGATACTCTACAGGAACTGACAAAAGTATTAGAACCGCTCTGTGTTATTCTATTCTTCTCTGTTTAGTCTTAGAGTAATGGTTTCTCAGCCTTCTACTTGCAGCTGTGTGAGATAATATGTATGCCACACTGTTAAGGTTATGTCTGGGACAACAGGTATCATGAGAGTCACCTTCAAAACTGTTGTAGCTTATAGGAGAACTTTTACTTTGTCTAGTCAGAATGATTTGGCAGCACTACTGAGCACATCTCCAATGCTGTAAAATCCTTCTCTCTTGCAAGATTCTAATAAAGCTGATTCTGAGTGACAATCATCAGTCTCTGGATGCGAATTTTTTCTACAACAATTGGCGTCACGAACAGGATTCTGTGCACTGATTTATCTGGGTGACATCGATGAAGAAGGGCACAGGCGCCAGCCTTGGAAGAGATTCCTTTGCCTTTTACCCCGCTTAGTGTACAGGGAAGGAGGCACTTCTGCATCAAGGTTCCTGGGAGACTCAGCACGGAATCCAGGAAAGAACCTGATTTTTTCCCAGAGATGGTGAGATCTTTAATCAGCACGACATTAATTATATCATTAGATTATATTAGGGAAAACGCAAAACAAATTTATAACGAAAGGCCTATAATATTAAATTGCAAAAATAGAGAAATCATAAAAAGGATAAATAATAATAAGGACTTCTTAAATTTTAACTAAAGGTAAACGCCTTAACAGTTTTTCTACTGGGACAAGGGGATCTGGATTTTTCCCGGCTTGGAACACGAGCGGGAGTGTACGGACCTCGCTGGCGCGCGTGATGCCACGCTGCGCACGGGTGAACAGTGATTCACCATTAGAGAACCCCTCCCTGTACGGTTGAGTGAGGCACCCCTAACCAGTAAGTTAGGGGGAAGGCGATTAGGGTGCCATAAAGCTCTAAACTCTTGTGGAGACGTATGCAGGTTTTTAAGGGGAATATTCCCCCATTTACCAGTAAGTATAAGGGGGTGGCAGGGCTGTCGAGTTTTGGGACAGCAGTTCAGTTCTAAGGGATCACTCTCCTCCTTCCCAGGGAGAAACGTTGATTTCATGGTATATAAAAAATATGGTTCACAAAGCAACTGAGTGCATAAACAAAAGTGGTTAAAGAATTTTTAACTTTCCTGCAGGAGGTTCATACAATCTTACAGTGTTTTACAGAGAGTAGGAGAGAGCTATAAAAGGAAAGGAGAAAGAAATTGAGGGGAACAAAAGAAAAGTAGATCAAAAAGATTACCACGATATGAAAAAAATATAAAGCATGCTTAAAATGTTGGAAAGATGTAGCTGAGCGACACCAAAAAGAAAAAAAACCTATAATTGATGCCAGGATATCAGGATGACAGTAAAAGCCATGGGTGGTGTGGCGAAAAAATAAAAAGCTCTATCTCTGATGTACCTGTTCCTACAAACTTTGGTCCTAATACTGATGCAAAGAATACACAAAATAACCCACCCCTTATAATCCAGCTGTAAAGTCTGACACTTCTGTTAATTTTTTTCTTCTTTGTTTTCTACTCTCTATACCCTGATCTACGAGCTTTGACGACTCTGGCGGCTGTGGTGGACCACGATCTGGACTCATATGTTTAACCGACCCATCAGAAAAGAACAGCGACTCCAGACCTCCAGCTGCAGAATCAGCCACATCTGCAGCCTCACAGCAACAGCAGTCACTGAAGGTGGAATACAGCTCTAACACCACATCTGCACAGCTGCACAGCTCCTCAGATCCTCCTGATTCACTGCCAGGTCCGAGCTCCAGCCCTCCGTCTTCTCATACCAGACAGAAGGCTCAGGGACATACTCTCACTCCACCTATGGTGGAAGTAATGGGTCAAAATGGACCTGACCTGGTTTTCCGGTCCTGCACTTCTTATGACATCGAGGAGTACGCAAAACTTCTCCCTGACTTATCTCAGTCAGGTGACGTTTTTTCCACTAATTTCTCTGATTTTTGCAAGGAATATCGTCCTACTGGTGCTGAAATACGCAGAATCCTGACACGTAAAATAACTGCGTCTGACATTGGAAAAATCCATAACAAGCTCCCGGTTACAAACCTACGTCTGAAACATGAGGTTTGGGATAATGATTCAAATGTGGAGTACAGGAATGCCGTTGATGTCCTGACGGTTGCCATAAAGAAAGAGTTTCCCCGAAAGATCAATATGACTAACATCTATGCCTGCAAGCACAAAGGTGATGAAGACACTAACGAGTTCATCAGCAGAGTGATCGAAGCAGTGACCAAGTACAGTGGAATAGAAATACCCACAGAAGTGGGTACAACAGCAGGGGTCTGGGAGACCCTTGTTTGTGATGCGGTCATAAAGGAATGCTCCACCTTTAGCACAAAACATCTTAAGGTTGGCATATGTTGGTGGTGGCTGATCATCCTCGCCTTGCTGATGTTCCGCAGACATGCCAAAACATGCTCAACTCATGTTTGAAAGAACGGCCAGCAGAGTAAAAAAGAAGCATCTGACCAAAGAACTGCCATCTAGCCACGATTACGATGTACCAAAATGTCGGAAGGAATAGAGAGGGAGGATATCGACAAAAGCGAGGCCACGCAGAAAGGGACATTGGAGGGAGCAATGCCCCTACCCAGCTGAAGCCGCATCTTACCAGGCTGATTGACTAAACGAGGCAGAGGAGGGCAAGCACAACCACCACAGTGTCAGCCGTCTCGTCAAAGCTTTTGGTACCACACCACACCTCTTTAACACACACCAACTGACTTCACACTCTTTTCCTACCTATCCTATTCTCAGTAGACCACACACCACACACCAAAATATACATACAGATGCTCAATCCACTTTTCCTTCTCTTCCTGTTTTATGCAATGGAAAAGCTGCTTTGCAATGACTGTGTGACTTGACTAAAGTGAAACATGCTATTGCTGTGTTTGGAAAGAAGTCTGAGAGAAAATATATACCAACTTATGCTCATTTTACCTCAGAGGCATATAAAAGCTTCCCAATGTTTGATCTTATAGTCTCAGGAAGAATATAATTTATGGTAGACTCAGGAGCAACTTCTTCTGTTGTTAAGGCAGAGAATTTTCAACAAATTCTCCCCCCAAAACGAGGGGAAATCATGCTTTTTCTATGTCAGCATCAGGGGCAGACGACAAGGGAACATGTTACAAAGCCCAGGCTTGTGTATAACCTGATGGGTTTATTTTCAAACAGTGTTTTCCTCTTATCATCATTGTGTCCTGTAAATTTGATGGGAGAGATTTGATGTGCAAGCTAGGGATCATTCTAATGTCCACCCAGAGGGGGTAAGGGTCTTTACTCAGGCTGACACAGTGTTTACTGCAGTACAGTTCAGTCCACAAGCATTAAGTTATGCTTATGAGTTGGAAGTGCAACAAAATTCATTGTGTCAAAACAGCTGGTGGAGGAGATTAGATCAGTTGTGTTAATTCCTCCTGTGATTTTATGCAAGCTGTTAATTTAAACTGTATTGCTCATATGTCGTTGGGTTCTGACAAAGAATATGAGAAAGCTTGGTTTCGCATTGTTCTTGGAAAACTAACACGTCTATGCTGTATTGGAATGCTAACTACAGCCGCGCGCGCTGTGTTTGTCTGAACTCACACCAGCTGCAGTTATTCAAAACAAGAGACACTGTCCCACATATCGCTTTGGCAAAATCTGTGACACAAAAGTGGACAGATGTGAATTATTTGTGTTACAGTGTGAAAAAGTATCTGATTGGACTGTGGTACCAACAAATTCTAATCTTATGTTTTCTAAGAGACTTTCTGCATTAAAAGACATTTTCTTAGCACCACTGCACTGCCAAAGAACTGTTCAGTTGATCCCGGAAAATGATCTGTTTTTCCAAAAATGGCTCATTTTGTTGAAATTGACGCCACTCACATCCATTGTTGGGTCAGGTGCCTCCTTGGCCTGTGGGCAAAAAAAGTAAATTATGATGTGGACTCATAAAAGGTTGTGAACGTGTTGTTGTGACTCCAAAGTCAAATACAGGCCATGTGTGATACAATACCCACTCAAACAGAAGAGCCATTGCAGGAATCAAACGTTTTTGGAAATCGCTTCTGAAAGAAGGAAATTATTGTTCCTTTGAAAGGTTCTCCTGTAAGAACTTTTTCCTGTTTTAAAAGATCAGGAGTAAAGAAGAACCTTGTTGAATGGAGGTGTTGTGCAAGATTTACAAGCTGTAAATGCTTCAGTACAAGCCAGAGCTCCTACAGTTCATAACCCGCACACTATTGTGCACAAGGCCCTCAGATGCAAAGTTTTTTTTTGTTGTTGATCTTTTCAAATGCGTTTTTTTAGTGTACCTGTTGATAAGCAGAACCAATTTTGGTTTGCTTTGAGTTTTGAAGGAAAAACCTACACTTTCACTTGTCTGTGTCAAGGTTATTGTGAAAGGTCCGCATATAATTAAGGCCTGCATTGAAAGCTAGTTTTGAGTCATTGGAGTTGAACTCAGGCTCTGCTTTATTGCAGTAGTTGATGATCTTCTGCTTGTGTTGTTCACTAAGGAGCAATGTGAGAAGGACACTGTCACACTGTTGAAAACATTTGCATTCAGAGGGCCACAAGCTCTCTCTTTCTAAAACTTCAGCTTGTCCAGCTACAAGTAACCTTTTTAGGTCATGTTATTTTGCTGAAGGTAAAACTCTTTCCTCAAAGCGTGTGAATGCAGTGCAAAACATTCCAAAACCTCTGTTACAAAAAACAGTTGATGTCATTTTGGACATGACCTTCATATTGCAGGAATTTTATCCTAATTATTGCTGTATGAATGCCCGCTGGGGTGCTCTCATGCATGGTAAAGGTCTTCAATCTCATGACAATATTGTTTGGACACCTGAAGCAGAAGCAGCTTCATACAAATATAAAACTGGCTTTGCAGAAGGCTCCTACTTTAGGATACCGAATCCTAAAAAACCTTTTTCAGGCTGTTGGATAAAAGCGGGTGCATGCATGACATCAGTTCTCTTCCAAATCATGGAGATTAACCTGCGACCTGTTGCCTTATTTTTCTGCAAAATTGGACCCCGTGGCTATGGGACTCCCTAACTGCCTTCGTGCTGTGGCAGCTGCAGAAAAGCTGTGTTGGCTTCTAGAGACATTGTTGGATATGCAGACCTCACAGTTTGTGGTTCCACACTCTGTTGCTCTTATTCTGCTTGAACAAAAAAAACATCACATCTTTCTGCTGCTCGCTGGCTGAGATACACATCAATTCTTCTGGACATGCCAATTATAACTGTTAAAAGGTGTACTGTGCTCAATCCAGCAACACTTCACCCCACGCCAGAAGATGGGGAGCCTCATAACTGTGTTTCAGTGTTGGAGGAAGTTTGCACAACCCGGCCTGACCTTTCTGAGATACCTCGGGAGAATCCAGAGATGATTTCATTTGTTGATGGTTCGGCTTCTCAAAGGTGGGTTTTGCAGTGTGTTCTTCCCATGAAACTCTTGTTTCAGGCTCACTGCCAAAACACTTTTCTGCCCAGGCTGCTGAGGTTGTGGCCCTGACTGAAGCTTGCAAATTAGCCGAAAATCAAACTGTAAACATTTACACAGATTCGAGATACGGATTTGGTATAATCCATGATTTTGGGGCATTGTGGAAACACAGAAAGTTTCTTAAAAGCGATGGAAAACCCATTTCGAACCATGTTCAGGTCTCTAACCTGCTCGAAGCAATTCTTTTACCGAAAGCTATCTCTGTGTGTAAATGCGCAGCACACACATCTTCGACAGATGTTGTTTCAAAAGGGAACAGCAGAGCGGATTTAGCAGCGAAACTAGCGGCTTCTTCTGCTCCTCTTTTCACGACTTTGCACACACCCCTCCTCCCCCTCCAAGGTTTCAGTATTTATGCTCATAAATTCTGTTATTCTTGTATAATCTGTGCAGCATACAATGCAGGCAAAACACCACAGATTACTCAAGCTGCACATCCACAGCCAGATAGGCCATTTGAACATCTTATGATGGACTTCATTGAACTCACTCCATCTGAATGGAAAAAGTATGTGTTGGTTGTTGTTGACATGTTTAGCAAATGGATGAAACGTTTCCAAGCAAAAACGCAGACAGCCACACAGTCACCCAAAGCCCTTTAACAGAAAATAATTCCGGGTTGGGGCATTGTCCTTCAAAGATTTCTTGTGATAATGGGACTCATTTGTGAATGCAGCAATGAAGGAGGTGTGAGTAAGTTCCTGGGTTTGACCTACGAACGCACTGTGCCATACCATCCACAGATGTGGTGGGGCAGTAGAACGTGAAAATGGGACTTTGAAATAAAATTAGCTACGGTGTTGTGAAGAAACTGGCTTACCTTGGACAAAGGCCCTGCCTATTGTGCTCACTTATATGAGAATGAGGCAAAGAGCACGAGTAAACCTCAGTCCTTTTGAGGTGCTGTTTGGCAGACATCCTAATTTGTGGGCATGGGAGCATTGCCAAGACCATTGCCCTCCACATCTTTGTGTGAAGATAAGATGTTGTCTTACTGTCCAAAACTGTCAACGGTGCTTTCTCAAGTTTCACAGACGGTGAAAGCGACGCTACCTGAGACAGCCACATCTCCCCTCCATTCTTTTCGGTTGGTGCCAGGCGACTGGATTCTGATCAGAGAGTTTTTAGAGGAAAACACTGGAAGTCAGGCGCTGGAGAGGACCATTTCAGATCCTGCTGGTCACCCACACGGCTCTGAAGGTGGCAGAGCGACTCACCTGAATACACGCATCGCATTGCAAAAAGATTCCAGCTCCTCAGGATCCCCAGGATCCAAAGAACTTTTACCTGGATCATCTCCTGCTTAACGTGTGAGGACAGCGGCCCACCACAAGGCTACGGAACTGTGTAAGCTAATCACTGGAGAGTGATTGAAAAGAGTGGGGTGAAGAACACTGTTCTGACGAAGGGCACAATAATCCCTTGGCAGTGCAACGTTTGTTTAAAAGGAGTACTTGGACGAGAAGAGGATGCCTCCTTTCAGCCCCAAATCTTCAAAATGAAGGATTACAAGAGATGGGGAAAGACTATTGCATATGTGTCTACTTTATATTCATCAATGTTAGTATTTTGTTCTCTTTTTCATTTGCATGTGTTTGGTTGCTCAAAAAAGCACATCAGGACAGGCAGAGCAGTTCTTATGGCCATCGTCGAGAGGAACTCAGGGCTGGTAACCATACAGGTTCCTAAGAATACCACAGTGGCAGCGAGGATTGACCTCTGTGATGTGGTCCCTCTGTGAAGGTCGTGACAGTTGGTTTCAGAATGCAGATGTGTACATTGTGTCCTAGCATTTGAAAGTGGGTCCTCAACCCATGTCTGGACTGGACTTATGTCTACTGGAATTCAAAACCAAAAGTTTATTGTCAAACCCAAACTCTAACTATATTCCACAGGCCTGCGGGAACGCATCCATTTGATAGAGACAAAATCGACTCAACGAGCTGACAACACTAGGTATAATCCACTGGTAATATACTGTCAGGGGGAAGTTGAAGAATTCCCTGGCCTACTACTACACGTGCAGATCTTAATGAATGTGTTTTGATTTTAGGAGCTGATGTTTTCGGAAGAGACCCACAGGGATTGTTTCAGATTCAGTTTGGGATCAGCCTAAGCCTCCTGATGAAAGTCTAGATATTTTGGTGTAACACCTTCTCCTAGCCAACCACACCTCCTCGCAAGCATTGTGGTGACTTACTTAAATGTCCTATCACCTGAAGTAATGTTACAAGTTGAAAACTGGAATTTTCTGATAAAAACATCAGGTTCTAGAATGGATTACATTTACTGCAAAAACCAATAATATGACAGAGTGTATTGCCTGTTCTTCAGCCAGACCAGAACTTTTCACTACTTCTGCTCCTTTGTTTTATATAACACAGACCCCTCACCTGAACATTGTTCCACTTTGAGAGCCCTAGATAAATTGCGCCACCTGGTTCATCACATGTCAGAAGACTCTGGTGTAGATTCTTTACCTGATTGGTTGCTGACACTTTTGGTAATGGGAGGATTTTATTATTACAGGTATGACTTCCTTTGCCATCTTACAGGTATTCTCATTTGCTGTGGATGTTGTGCCATTCCTGTCTGCGCACTTTAATTACAGATTGATCACTACAGCTCTGTCAAAGGGAGGACTCCTCTAGGTCATTATCAGATGCCTCTCCTCACAGGTGTAGAGGAGACCTATGGATTTGCTCTGATGAGTCTGACAGCGACTCTCATGATGATGATGCTTCTAATAAATTTACCGATTTCAATTTACATCTATTCATATAATTCCTCCTAATTCTAATGGTGTAGATGTGTACCGAACACACACAGGGTAGGATGATAACTCATGATTTAAATTTGCTAGTATATTGGTGTACTAATATATTCTACTATATTCTTCTTCATTTAATTTTTTATTCTTTATATTATTTGTGTATTCTATTTATCTGATCATTTCTTAAAAGGTTGTTGATGAAAGAGATGTTTTTGTTTGTCATCATAATGACAATTGTTTCCAACCAACGAGGATGACAATATATATATAGATTCTGTGTACGGGTTTAGCTTTGTAATAATGTTTCATTATTCATTTTACATTATTTTAGTCTAATTTTATACTACTCCTATTTTTTTATTAGTACTTATTTCATATAATCCTTTTGATCCGTTTTTATTATTTATGTTTTATTACTAATCAGTCACATTTTTGAAATTAAATTTCTTGTACTTTTCTTTTCTTTGTCATTCAGTAAAAATTTCTTAGGTGTTCGATAACATAGAAAACTAGTTTCATTATTATCGAAGAGGGTGGATTGTTATGGAAATTTTAGTGCCTTGCTTGATTTGCTCCTTGATACTCTACAGGAACTGACAAAAGTATTAGAACCGCTCTGTGTTATTCCATTCTTCTCTGTTTAGTCTTAGAGTAATGGTTTCTCAGCCTTCTACTTGCAGCTGTGTGAGATAATATGTATGCCACACTGTTAAGGTTATGTCTGGGACAACAGGTCTCATGAGAGTCACCTTCAAAACTGTTGTAGCTTATAGGAGAACTTTTACTTTGTCTAGTCAGAATGATTTGGCAGCACTACTGAGCGCATCTCCAATGCTGTAAAATCCTTCTCTCTTGCAAGATTCTAATAAAGCTGATTCTGAGTGAAGTGACAATCATCAGTCTCTGGATGCGAATTTTTCTACAACAGGGACCAGGGGATTTTGTCTCTTCGTTTTGCAGATGACGCGGTCCTGCTGGACCCCTCTAGCCAAGAGGTCCTGTTCATGATTGAAGGAAGAAGGGAGTGGGAGATCGACAGACGGATCGGTGTGGCTGCCACAGTAATGGGGGCACTGTGCCGGTCCGTTGTGGTGAAGAGAGCGCTGAGCCGAAAAGCAAAGCTCTCGATTTATCGGTCGGTCTACGTTCCTACCCCCACCTATGGCCATGAACTTTGGGTCATGACTGAAAGAATGAGATCCCGGATACAAGCGGCTGAAACGAGCCTCCTCCATAGGGTTGCCGGGCACTCCCTTAGAGATAGGATGAGGAGCTCGAACACCTGGGAGGGGCTCGGAGTAGATTCGCTGCTCCTCCACATCGAGAGGAGCCAGTTGAGGTGGCTCGGGCATCTATATCGGATGCCTCCTGGACGGCTTCCTCGGGAGGTGTTCCAGGCACGTCCCACTGGGAGGAGGCCCAGGGGACGGCCCAGGACACGCTGGATGGACTAAGATGTAGTGGGACCTAAGCCAAGGAAATTCAAAAGATGCCTGAAGGGGTTGAAACACAACAATGGGAAGAAAAACAAAATGATTATCATCAGTATGCTGTCCCCATCTGCTTTGTAAGTGATTTGAATGCCCATTAATCTAGGTTTGACAAACATGATTTCACTGACAAAATTGATTCCATTTGCGCAGCTTTAAAACCTGGTCCTGTTACACTAAAGGATCAGGAGGTCATCTCAATCTTTTGAGAAAATTAATCCCATAGGAATAACCTATAATGTATAATGTAATATTCAGTCATCCGGTTGATTTTCAGAGTTATATTTATAAGGTTGTCAATTAGTATTATGTTATCTGCATGTACAAATCTGTTGAAAAGTACAGATTTAAAATGTAAGTGAGGAAAGGTAAAGGAGAGAAACCAGAATTTTATAATCTTGAAACTTTTCATAGCGAAGCTGAAGCAGTGAGGTCATAGAGGATAAAAGAATAAAATTACTAGTTTTTAAAGTACCTTGTATTTAAAGAAATTACAAAAATAGAAATACATGGAACATAAACATCTTAATGTATTGTGTTGAAGTATTTTACTAGGTCATCACAACAGCAAAATACACAAATGTTTAGAAAGTTATGTAGCAAAACATTTCTTCACGTATTTGGCCGATATTGTGTGTTTTGCAGATGGATCAATACTTACTCCCCTATTTTTTAACTAACTAAATATAATTTTGGAAATCTAATTAATTTACTTGCAAATGGAAAGTCAGAAAGTATCTGCCTTTGTCTATGGGACCCCAAGAGAAAAATGCTGGATGGCAGTGGAGAACGTCACAGAATTTGATGTACATAACGGTGTACATAACGGTCCAAATAGGAACCACAGGGTCTGCAAGTTTCAGTCATTTACATTGCCTGTTACTAAATCCAAGTCTTTGATATGATCAATTTATAAAGAGATTTATAAAAGTTTGTTCAAATTTAGTATAGTTGTGTTTCTCTGGATGCAAACCAAGCAAAAATAGTTTTTGGTTCCAGTATTTGTTTTAAAATAATATTCTGAATAATATCTCTTACCCTTCCCAAAAGAGTACAAATTTTGTACAATGCCACACGCAAGGATCCAGTGTTCCTTTATATTCTTCACATTTCGAACACACATCGGTTATGTTCCTATATCATTTAAGTTCCAGGGGTGTCACAAATGTCCGCATTAACCATTTAAATTGGATCACCTTAAGACGTCTGTTTATGGATAGTTTATGAACTAAGTTACATGCATCTTGCCAATCTTTAACTGAGACCAGCAATGACAAATCATCTTTCCAAGCTATAAAACCAGTAGACAATTCCTTTCTCTTAGCTATGATTTAGTAGCATTTCCTCCAAAGCTCAACTGGCAGGTTTTGTCAGCTCATTATCTTTTACCTGAGTCATTACCTTTAGCCTTCCATAATGTGGCTCCTTCGAATCATGTTTTATCATGTTTTTAAGTATTGGGTTTTTAGTCTGTTTCAATAGTTTTCTTATCGTGTTTGAATATTTATACCGGGGAAGAGGTACGTTTGTTCCTTGAGCTTCCATTTCTATCCAATGTGGATTGTGATTAGTATAGTAAAACATATTATTCCTCAGCTGCAAAGCCCAATAATATAGCTTGAAATGTGTACATTTTAAACCTTCACATTCATAAGGCAAATACAGTAAAGACAAATGAATTCTTGCCCTTCTATTATTCCAGATAAAACACTCAAACAGCTTCTTGCAAAATAAAGCCTGTGGGAGATGGTAAGAGAACATTCTGAAATAAGTAGAGTAATTTTGGCAGCATACTCATTTTTAAAATGTTAATTCTCCCAATTACAGATACTAGCATCGGCATCCATCTATCAACTGAGCCAACCCTGTGTCAATAGAAGGTTGTGGTTTGCAGGAACTAACTGTTTTAAATCTGGAAAAATGAGTACTCCCAAGTATTCAAATTATGTTACATCTGGGGTTAGATTTGCGTTTTCACGTTCATTTAGTAGTAGGATAAAAGACTTGGTCTGATTGAGTTTGTAACCTGAAACTTCGCTAAATGACTTAATTACCTCCAGAACATTCTGTATTGATTTATTTAAGACTGAAATAAATAAGATCACATCATCAGCAAATAATGAAATCTTATGTTCAGTTATGTTCAGTTAGCCCTGCAGTGATCCCACTAATTTGAGGGTGGGACTGTATTAAACTTGCAAATGATTCTTTGCTAATGTGAATAATAAAGGCAAAAGTGGGCAGCATGTCATATAATTGTTGGAACCCTAAGCCATGGATTTCAACATTAAAACTCCGGTACAACCTCTTCTGGAGTTTTCAAAATAAATTGCATTTAACAGATTTTCAGCACAACTTCAGAAGGGGAAAAGGGGGGTAACAGAAGACTTCCCATGATGCCACTGGCTGTATAAAAGCACCCCCTCTCCCACAAGCCGACCTCTCCAAGCCGGTTGACTATCGGACAAGGAGCAGACACAGCGCGCTGAAGTCTTTTTGCTGGCAAAAAGACTTAACTCTTTAAACTGGATCCAAGACTCTCATATGATCACCGATCATATGCAAAAGTTAAGTATTGAATGAACTGCTGTTTGTGTATCCGGTATTCATTCACGAACAGGGAATTAAGGCACCGGCATTGTTGACTTTCTCTCCGAGCCCTGCAGACGCACACGGTGTTCGAGAAAAGTCCCCAGCAGAGACGCGGTCTCTACAACCCGAGTGAAGCGGTTTTCCTTGCCTGAGAGAAGGACGACGCCGCATCACCGGTAACGTGCAGTTTTGTCCGGCCGACAGAACGGCCTCCACCCACAGCTTCGTTAGGTTAGCCAAAGGCTAACCGCTTGTTGACTGTGGACGTTTCTTCAAACTTCGCCGCCCCGGACATCTTTTCCTCAACATGGTCAGAGGTTAGGTTTGGGCAGAATAACAGTTAGGATGAAATGATCTAAACGTTTTTCATTTTATGAAGTTTGGTTTTGTTTGTGTGAAACTGCTATCTTAGTGCTCGCAGGCTATCTGCACACGTGATCAGCTTTGTGTTCTGTGTTTATGTGTTTTTAAAGTTAAGACAAACTTTATTTAAAGGGTGATTTTAAACAAAGAAGATTGCTCATAACGCGCTGTCTGCGCTTATGCATTTGAACCCTTTTATTGACGGTATTTATTGGCGGAACCATTTTCCAAATCATGCTCTTGTCTTGTTTTGTAGTTCATGCCATGCCTGTCTTGCCTGCCCGTTTATTGTTTTGTTCCTGCCTCTTCTGAGAGTGAGTTTTTGTTTTTTATTAAATCGTTTTTGCACTTACCATCACGCTGCCTGCTCGTCTGCATTCCGGGGTTCTATCTCGCAAGTCCTAACAGAATGTTTCCGCCACGAACAACTGAACAGGTGTGTATAAATGGAGTGTGAACCAGGTGAAGCAAGACAGATTAACTAGGTGCAGGTGAACCGAATAAAGTTGATTAACAGAGAACACAACATGACAGGAGCAAAACATGGCTTGAACAGAACGCAAATCCAAGAAAACAAACTAATAGAACTATAACTAGAAAAACATAAAACAAAAGCATAAACAGGAAAATAATAAACAGAAGCATGATTCAAAACTTGAGCAGTGAAAAACATATAAGGAAAAAACCCGAAACCAAAAACCAAACAACCCAAAATCATAACAGTTTTAGCTAAAACGTGGAGTGGGAAGAAGTGACCTTTCAAACCTGAGACAGCCAGAGTAGTTTACTAATGAGATGTGAGCCAAATAACTGCTTCAGCTGCAGAAATCCCAGAAAATGACAGAAAACACTGTTTCAAAGGTTGAACATCAAAATATGAAGTTATGGGTACCAACGTTTGTCTCAAGGATACTTTAATTACTATGATTATTTTTTAAATGATAATTTTTTATGTGTTAAGGATTATTTGTTTCAAAGTGGTTTTGGAAGTTTCAAGTTATTACAATACCCAAAATGGATTTTCTTTTTGAATGTAAAGGCAAGGTATCAGCAATTTTGCCCCAATATGTACATTTAGCCTTCACAATATCTCTGAAAGATCAATGTAGTTGATTGTTAAAAGATCAAGCTCATAAAACTAAACAAATAAATTAAAGTCTGATGCCAGAAAATAAACTACTGAAATTAGGAAAAAAAAGAGAATCAGGACACATACATAAGACATTCCTGCATATACAACAATACAAACATTATTCGTATTTTGTTTATTTATGTTTTTACATTTTCTATTCATTTTTTTGTTGTTCTGTTACAGGTCTTGCAGACAACCTTAAGACTGGGAACAGAGAAAACTTACTCAAAGTTCATGCATAATAAAGACAAAACATAACCTATACGCTCAAGACAATCATACGACTTCATTAGAAAAGAGCAAGAATAGAAAAAAGTGATAGAAAAAACAGCTTTTTCTATCACAGAGGGTTCAAGCCATGAGTCCAGCCGTCAGTGAGTCAGTAGAAACACAACAGGCTCCATGCGGAGTAGAGTTAGACCAAATGGAGTACCATTTGGTCTAACTTTAAACCAGTTACAATACCTTTAAAACAGTTACAAATACATCAAGAAATGATAGAGTCATGGTAAACAATGGTAATAGTTGGCAGAGCTTCTATGATTTCTAGATAGGACAAACCTTTTTTCAGCCCCTGCCAGGACTCGAACCTGGTACTTTCACCCAGAAGTGAATGTTTTACCTTTTTGCACCACAGAAGCTTTTTTGTTTTTGGTTTGTCTCTTTAAAATGTCTCTGCGTTACAAACACTAAACTGTATAATAAAAAACTGTATAATATACAGTTAAGTGCTGTTTACAATCAGTGCATTGCCTTGTTATATTTAATTGGTGCGATTGGTGATTGTTGTTTCTGCCAAAACAACTCAAGCGCACTTTTACTTATTTTGTTACATTTTGCTTTCTTTTTGTTTCTATATTACAAATAGCACCAAAATGCTATTAATGCACACCGCGACTACGTGAGCTACATGGGTATTTGATATTTATTGATTCAAGGATTTTTATTGTCATACCAGCTCACATTTACATGTTAAGGTACACAATTCAGACTCAGCTCTGGTTAAGAAGCCTAATACTTCAGTAAAAAGAAAAGTATAACATACAAAGCGAAATCTAACAATAAATAGCAATTCGTAAAAATATATGCAGAGCAAAGAAAAAAGAAATATACACAAAGTACTAAATACACATGTAAAGCATGAGATGGTTCCTAGTATTGCATTTCACCTATAAGTGAGTAAAATATTGCATCATTGGTGGGTGAAGTGTTTAGTGCAGGTCAGTGTGTAGTAAGAATGCTCCTCAGCCGGGACCAGACGGAAAGTGTGAGGTCATTGGATGGTGAGGTTATTGGATATGTGCATACCCAGGAACCTGAAGCTGGGGACCACTTCCACAGCTGCTGAAGGGCTGGCTGGGATGGCATTGTGACTTTCTGTTAGGCTCTATTCCACAGATAAATTAAACTTGTAATTTTATGTGTAGAAAATCAGAAAATCAGAACACACATACAGTTTCTTTTTTTCTGTTTCTAACAGGCCAAATCCCTGTTTGGGGTGAAATTTAAGCCTACAAATATTAAAGTATTAATATGCAACAGGCAAGGGCAAAAATAATGCAAATTGTAAAAGTTACATACTTTTTTTATTTTTATGTAGCTTACACAACAGAAGCGTTGTAAATTAGATTTCAATGACTTAACAGCAGTTTCACAAAATTCATCTGTTTTTTCAAGGAGATTTGTTCATTTGTACAGGTGTCTTTCGTAAATGTCTGACAACAGACTTACGAACACTTTCAATTATTTTGAAATCCAAAAACAGTTTATGTTTAAATTGAACCCTCATTATTGCTAGATCCACTATACGGTTAACTAATGTCTGTCCTTGGTGACAGTGTCACACTTAGTCAGCATTTTGATGTCTGCTAGTATTTGATATATCAAAGGTGTCAGGAAGATTTACTGTAGAGATGCTCTTTAAAGACACACAATCTTTTTCCTGCTCACAAAACTTCATTTTAAAAAATAACTGAGTGTAAAACTGCAGTCTTACTTGGTGCAATGTCTCCAAGGGGGGTTCTTTAATGATGGAACTATATATGTGTATAGTTATTAAAGTGCTGCGTTACAATAAGAGATTTGATATGTCATAACAGCAATATGACGAACATACCAGCCCACGCATACAGAGCCAAGGTGACGTAACACTGCAGGGCAATCTGGAAAATTATTCGACTGGTAGCAACGCGTAACAACCACTAGAGGGCGTATGAGCTGCATATGGCCGAGCCGCTGTTTTGAGGCGTGTTTGTGGGTGAGACGTTGTTGCGTCACATAAGGGGAGTGATGGGGAACAAATCGGTTGGGGTTATGACTTTCCACCCTTTTCCAGTCTGGATGCACAGACAGGGAGGCCGGTGTTGTTTTAAATTCGCCGTGAGAATGCGGTCACTTATCCGTTCGGTTCTACACAGCTGCACACCATTTAATGGGCTGGAGCCGCAATCTCTTGTTGCATTCAAGAGCACACCGCGAGCTAAATTATACTCAGATACATTTAAAAGGATGTAATCACATTTGGTAATTGACAAATGATTTTATGTATTTCTTGCATTCTAAGTCCTGAACTAAACTTTAATTATCTGTAAAAGTAAAATCAGATTGATATCAGCACAGTCGTGATTAATAACTAATAAAGCACACATTTAAGTTGTGATAGTAATCTACTGCACTATCTTTGGATAAATAGGGTCTGTCCAGTACAACGGACACCAGTACCCTAGACTGCTAATGTTTACTATGATCCAGTAGGTCTTTGCAGTGTTTGCTTTTGCACACTTACTTTGGTCACCATTTCAAGAAATTCAGAAATGTCATTTACAATAAAAATTTACATATTCAGCCAAAAAAAAAAAAAAAAGATCATATTAAACATTCAGTTTTTTTAGGTTACGCATCTTTGGGTTCCAGGGTTTCGTCAGAAAATTCAGACACAAAAACAGTTAAAAAAAATAGAAGAATACAACACAAACTTTGTAAGTGATCATGAAAGCTGCCTACACTGCTGAAAGGGTTATTCTGGATTTTAGATTTCGCACTCACAGAGATCAAGACTGTGATGAAAGTGTGGCCTGTATATATAAAAAAAACATGTGCACAGGTAAAATGTAAAAATGGTGCTCTAATTTTCGGTGTTGAATAAAGCCAGGGAGACATTTGATGATAAACAGTTGTTTTGCTGTAGGTTAATTTTGCTGCTTTACAACATATTATCTGCATCTCTATCTCATATAAAGAGAAATATAAATTTTCTTTGCAGACACTGTGTTTAAAATAAGTGTGAATATAGTTCTTGAGTAGTCACAGCTTAACATGAGGTCAAATTAAATTATTTTCATCCTACGAAACAAATGTTTATGATTTTGTTTTGTTGTTGAAGATATTCCTACTGGACCTGCCAAGATTACCTGATTATTTTTTGTATATTTTTGGAATCTGAGTTGATTTTGCCCACCGCTGACAAACACAGAATTACAAAATTACAAGAGCTCCTGGTTTAAAATCAATAACATCCTTAGAAGATGAGAAAAAAACTTTAAAATCAAATAAATTGTTTTGGAGTAGCAGCAGTTATATGGACAAAAGGTCTTGTCAATGTTAGAGGCCAGAGGAGAATAGACTGGTTTAGGATTATGGAAAAGGAAACTGCAGCTCAAATACCTATTGGTCACAGCCAAGGTATGTGGAATACCAGCTCTAAACATGTCGTACCTTGATTGGCAACAGCAGCAGAGGACCACACTGGTGCCACTTCTGTCAGCTAAGAACAGGAAATTGATGCCACAATTCACACAGGCTCACTCTGATTGGGTAAATAACCTAACCTGATCTTATATGCCTCCGTTTCCTTAGGTAAGGTCAGAATCTGACATAAACAACTAGAAGGCATAGATCTGTTCGGTGTCGATGGTGGAATATTTTCTGGGTACCATGTCACAAAGCTTAAATCAGCTCAAACTGGTTTCTTGGACACTTTGGAAAAGGAAATAAAGTGGAATTAATCTATATAGTTCACTCCTATATCTTCATTCACCTTCCTAACCATTTTATTAAAACGTTCTTGGTTGTAATTTAGTACGTTATAGTGTCAGTCTTTTAAGAATATTTTATAATTAAAATTATTTTGCAGATGTGTGGGTTGTGATATAGTTCTGCCAGTAAAAATAACCTTTCCTTACATGGATTAGATTATTTAATCATTTTACTTACATGTTAGGAATAAAAGAGAACATCAACTGAATTAAATAGGTTCAAATTCACATGGCAGCAGAAATAATTTCCTTTAAGTGGAATTAAAATAGGTTGCATAAATCCATCAGGTGATGCAGATTTACAGCTTCTTGTCTTTAAGTCCTTCACTCTTCACTACATTTTACAGTAAGGACACTGCTCCTCTGAGGTCATAATACTTTATATAATTCATGTCACATCTTTCAATGCTGCTTTGATCTATCTGTCCTTGATGCTGAAACAAAATGATTTTCTGTAACGACTGCATTCAGAATATTAAGAGTCACTGAGCAGCCTTTGGCCCAAAATAATGGAAACCGGCCGACCCACGTCCCTCTCTCATCCTGGCTCTTGCTTTGACTTGTAACACGTGATGTGATCTTCACACACACACACACACACACACACTGCAGAGTTTCACCATTACATCCTGCCAGGGGAACATTAAACAGCTCTGTGCTCTGTTACAGATCAGCTGCTGTAACTCACTTAATGGAATTAAATCAATCTGTGTGTATTTCAGCCAGAATCAGCAGATTTTCCCTGTTCCCTGTAATGCAAATAGCCCATGACTGGAGAACATTCATCTCCACTGAAGCAGGGTTATGATGGGTGTTAGTTGTGTGTGAATCACACTTGCACGTTCTATGTAATCTACATCTCAATTTAAAAGACTTATAGATCTAGTCTTCCAACTGAATGATGAAGTTACTCTAAGTTCTGCTGTCATTCTTAAGCAGGACAATATTTTTTCACCTTTATCAGGGTCCTAGATCCCATTAAATTGTCCTTGAGAAGCTTAAATGTATACAGTTCTATTAAAAAAGTATGTGCCCCCTTACAGATTTCTTATGTGTTTGCTTAAATTTCAGATGATATAACAACTTTTAAAATCAGATTAAGATAACCCAAGTAAAAACAAAAGGTAGTTTGGAGATGATGATTTCATTTATTAATAGAAACTGGCCTGTTAGATGATATGCCACAGCATCTCAATCAGATTTACATTAAGGTCTTTGATTAGGCCACTCCAACACCTTCATGTTGTATGAGTGGGCTTTGGATCATTGTCCTGCTGCATAACCCAAGTGTGTTTGTGCTTAAGTTTAAAAACTGATGGCTGGTCACTTTCCTTTAGGATTTTCTGAAAGAGTTTAGAATTTATGGTTCCATCAATTTCAGCAAGTCATCAAGGTCCCGAAGGAGCAAAGCAGTCCCAGACTATGTCCCTACCACCATCATGCTTGTCTGTCAGTGGGATATTCTGTTTCTGAAATGTTGTTTGTTTTACACAAAACGCACACCTTCCAAAAGGTTCTCACCAGTCCACAGAATACTTTTCCAAAGTCTTGAGAACTGTCGAGATGTTTTAGGGGAAATGTGAAATGGACCTTAGTGTTCTTTTGGTCAGCAGTTGTTTTCACGTTGGAACTCTTTAATTGAAGCCATTTTTACCCAGTTTCTTTCTTATCATTGAATAATGAACAAGTGAGGTTGTTTTTTTAGATGTTGTTTTGGTTTCTTTTGTTACCTCTAGGATGAGTCTTCAGTGCGCTCTTCAAGTAACTTTAGCTGTCCAGTCACTTCTGGGAAGGTCCCCCATTGTTTTTCCATTTGTGGATAATGGCTCTTACTGTGGTTTGCTGGAGTCCCAAACACTTAGAAATGGTTTTGTAACCATTTCCAGATTAATAGGTATCAATGACGTTGTTTCTTATATATTCTTAAAGTTTTTTAGATCAGGGCAGTGGCGGTTCTAGACCAAATTTATTCAGGGGTCCCTGGCTGGGCCAGTGTTTTTTTATGAGGGCACAGAACAAAAGAACAAAACAAACAAAACAAAAAACAGGGCAATATTTCATTATTTAATGTAGTAAATGAGCCACAGAGCCACTTGCTGCTCTGGAGATGCAGGTTTCAGACCCCTGATCTAGCAGATGAAAACTGTCATACTATTTCAATACAGCTGAAGCTAAAAGTGCAACATCTTAATTTTTAATTCATTGTTAAAGCTGTAAAAGTAAAAATGAAAGTGGTCCAAGGGACCAATCAGTTAGGGTTTCTGTGCCAGCACATATCATCATAAGAAATTGATTTTGTATTATGTCTTCAGGACAGGGGCCATGAAAGGGGCCAGGACCAGTTCTGCAGGGGAACTGGCCCCTGTTGGCCTCTGTCTAGAACCCTTTAACAGCCCCTGTTTAGAAGCATTTAACAGAATAAAGTTTTGGAGGTCATGGTCAGTCTCTTTTTTATTTTTTAAATTAACCAGGCAAATAGTTTCACTATGTGTTCACTCTTTTTGTCAAGTCATGCAGAAATTGCAAGCTGGAAGGACAAACATGAACTTCTGACCTCCACAGCGAGGACATCCAGCGGTCTTGTGGGAGAGACTTTTTTGGCATGGCAATACTCTCATCCCTTAGAGAGATTTCATGTTGCAAATCAATACAAAAGCTGCTCTGGATAGCCATGCCTATGAAACGAACGATTCAGGACACAAGGCAGCTGAATTGTTGGTATATTATCTTTTTAGGTTTGATGCAATGTAACTACAGATGAAAAACAAAATGTCAAAGCAAACACATAAAGGTTGTTTTTCACTTAATGTTTCTGCATTTTTGCCCTGTTTCAACCACACACTTCACTCTATTATTAAGTCATAGACCAACAGAAAGTAGTACATATCTGTAAAGTGGAATGAAAAGAAAAATGGTTATCAGAAAGTTTTGAGTGAATTTGTTTGGAGCCCCCACCCATTCTGATGCCCCTAACAAACTCCAGTGCAATCGTTTACCTTGTTGATGTCAGCAAATGTTCATGTGTAAAATAAATCTCAGTTTCTGTACAGATTTGTTGGGTGATAACTGGCTATTTTTTGCTGAGATGTATTTGTAAACAAACTGAGCTCAAACACAAAGCATTAAAATTGTGGCATCAGATTATAACTGTTAACACAACAATCCAACAAGTAGGACTATACTTTGCACTGTTACTTGCCAATTCCTTTAAATCTTAAATTTTTAACTAATTAAAAACCATCAAATCAAACTTAATAGTTGTTTAATTCTCAGTATAAACCCTGTAGAAGAAGATGCTCTGGTCAGGGAAGATAAGCTTTCTGACCTGCGTACAAAATTATATTTGTAGTGGAAAACTAACTCTGAACGTCACCCTAAAAAACACAATCCCACAGTGAAACATGGTGGTGGCAGCATCATGCTGTTGGGATGATTTTGTTCAGAAGTTGCAAAGAAGCAGTTCTGAGTTGATGGAAGGTGGTTCTACAAGAACTGACTCAGGGAGGCTGAATACAAATGGATAACATACGTTTCTTATGTTTAAAACCAAACAGCCTTTTTCTTCTACTTCACAACACTTTGTGTTGGTCCATCTCAAAATAGCCCAGTAAAATACATACAATTTTTTGACAACATATGAAAAAGTACAAGAAATCCTGTACATCAGCAGTATCCTCTGCTAAGGTGTAACTGTGCAGATTTGAGTTGCATGAGTGAAACTCTATCTGTCAATACTGATTTACTCAATTTGTTGCTGAAACTTGATCTCTAGCCAGGGATTAAAAATTTAGAATCGAATCCTGAATAATTCTGTGGCTGAGGTGACACGAATATGAAGCAAATCTATTTCTCCTATTTGGGGAGAGAAGGCTTCATTTTTTTCACCTTAACTATTGGTTTGATCCTAAAAATGAATGTAAATGTTTCTAGGGATTTTAAAGGGAAAGTATGTTAATCTTAATATCCATGTTCTAAAAGAAAATGGCAAACCAGTAGCTAATGCAATAGAAGGTAAAAGTGCTTTCTTTGGGTAGACTCCAGAGAAAATGCAAGTATTTTGAAAAGTGCCATTGCAACTGTCTCGTAAGTTCAGATATGAGCTGTTAGGATATTTATTATATATTCAAACAAAACCTTTAAGCTGCCACTGTAACAATATCAGAAAAATGTACATCCGGCTGCTCTCCGCTCCACCAATCATTGACATCTCATAAATTACCCGATCATTTCCTCTGCTCTGACTCTGCAAAAGTAAAACGGCTTGAAAGGCAGAGAATTTGTAGCAGAAATTTGAAATAAACCATGACTGAGAAAGGTTGTGACTGCGGCCCTGCCAAATGAACTTGCTCACAGTGCTCTCAATTTCAGACTCATTTCCTGGCTCATGCCCATCTCTTCATGAAAGAACAAGAGCTTTTGGCCCACCCTGAGTCTTACCAAAGACACGTTCATATACAAGGGCATATTTATTGCTTACACTGCAATGAATCAGGCTTTCCTCTAGAGAAATTATTACAAGGACTCTACAAAGCATGTTTTCATTGAGTAATAACCTTGCATAAAGTTATTCTAATTCTTTGTTGGGTTCCTCAGGCAGTTAGATAATCACATTAATCAGTGTTGTCATGATTTTTAGATCTGTAAAAAACACCCAGAATGGCTTTCAAAGTCATTTTGGCTTCGTTACTGTTAGAGATTGTTAATAGATTGGCTCTTGGAGCGCATGAGCAGCGAAAGTAAGTTCACCTCCCTAACCTTCAATGTGCTGATGGGAACTACTTCCTTTTTAAACTGATGAATACTTCTTTTCTGATGATGTTTAAAATGCAGATGAGTCATTCCGGTTACTTTTGTGTACTTGCACTGAAAAAAAAGGGAAAGATAATTATTTAATATTATATCGCTTGAACTCTTTCACATTTTGTGACATTACAACATTTTTTTATTTATTTTATCGATGTTTTATTTGATATACCTATGCAAAGTAGTGCATGATATCCGAAAGGAAGCATGGTTGTTATTCACACTCCTGGAGTCCACACTTTGTTGAACCACCTTATCTTTGGGGGTTTATTTCCAGTTTTGAGCATCTATAAACTGACATTTTTCCTTTTCTTGACCCAAATTTTCAATTAAAATTAGCTCTGGACTTTGACTAAGCCATTTCAACCCATCCATTTTCTGTATTTAAACTATTCTTTCTTTTGATTTGGCTGTATATTGAAGGCAACCCTACCACACATTACACCATTTTAAAAATTGTGCAGGACTTGAATATGTCACACTATGCGAGCTGGCTAGTATGAACAATGTTTGGACAGCAAGTTTTGGATTTTAACACAAATTATTGGAGTAGGACCATGAAAAGATGGAGAAGAGGATGAGGGAAAGCAGACAGTGGTAAAAATGATCATGGCTGGGCAGAAGAGAACAAAAATCAGACATCTGCTGGAGCAGCAGGCACAATACACAATTTTCTGACACTGTTTGATATTTACATATGTCACCTTTGGTCATGAGAGAGCTAAATCCCTGGTCGATGCTGAAGGTTGTTCTGTCAGAAAATCCTCTCACCTCAGCTGCTGATTTCTGCAGCTCCTTCATGTGCCTCTTTGCTGCTTCTTTAATTAACAATGTTCTGTCCAGCCTTTCATTTTCAAGTGATGGATTGAACTGTACTCCCTGTGAGATGCCCAAAGCTTTGAAAAGTGTTTTATATCCAAATCCTGCATTACATGCCTCCACAACGTTATCCCTGACCTGTCTGGTGTATTCCTTTGTCTTGATGTTGTTTGTTCTCTAAAAACCTGTGAGGTTCAGCTGGTTGCCTTGTGATGACTGGCGACCTGTCCAGGATGTACCCTGCCTGTTTTCCAATGACCGCTGGAGACAGGCACCAGCCCCACTGTGACACTAGCAGGACAAGCGGGTGTAGACAATAGATGGATAAATGGATTGATTGAAGTTTGTGCTTGGGACATGCCAAACTTTGAAAAAATGAAAGGGGTATGTATGTGCTGAATCTATGTCAAAGCTGGCTTTCAATTAAATAAATAAATATGTAAATATTTAGGGAAGCATGTTTCCTCCTGTGACAGCACTTCTCACAAAGCCCGTAGCTGACAGTTTTGGCTCGGTCAACATCCTCTAAAATGCCGTTGTGATCCATCACCAAACGTGACGGATATTGAATCAGTCATCTATCAAAAAGTCATCAACACACAGCCTTCCCCTCTCAGCCAGCAGGTGATGTATTAGTCAAGATGGTCAGATTTATCTCTTTCATTCACTGTATTCGCTGTTCACTCAGCGTTTCGGAGCTCTGTTGGTCACACCTCCACCTGCTTCAGCCCTCCGCCACCACCGTGATTAAGTATCTCTCCTGAATCCAGACAGATGACAGAATGCAAGTCTTAGCTAGGGTGTAATCTAGAGGATGGCTCCTGATTTGTTGAAACTTCTTGTGCATTATGGCCGAACGATCGATCCGGGCGAGAAGCCAGAGGTCCATTAGTGAACATGCTGCACACTGAGAGCCTTGATGAAACCACTGCAGAGCCTCAGAGGGGATTTCCCCTGATATCATGCTTTCATTTATGTTATTACCGACAAGAGTTTAGAATGAAGTCATGTATGCATTATTTAAGTAAAGTATGAGACTTTTTAAAGATGAAATGAAAAGGTGAAAGTTTAGAATGGATAGTATAGCTGTTTTATATAATTTGTTTTAGTGTAACGAGTGCAGATAAGGTATTACAAGAACAAAATCAGGTTAAAAATAATTCTGGTGGAATCAAAGATATTGTAGATTTGAAATCTCTTCAGACTATATATTTTTAATGTACTTTTTTATTTATTAACAAGATATTTGTAAGGACTTGTACATGTCATATTCTTCCTATGTTAGGTTTTGGGTCTGAGTTCTGTTTACCTTTTTTTGACTGCCATGTTTTACACTTATTTCAGTTCATTCAGGTTTATTAAATTCATTCTGTTGTTTGGCTTTTGTTACTTCCCTGGATTCCTCTGTTAGATGTGTTAGTTTATATTTACTTATAAATCAGGTTTCTCCCAGTTTATGTTTAGTTAGTCTCATTGTTTGTTCACTTTTTGTTGTCCACTCAGAAGTTTTCTGTTACCTCCCTGCTCTCCATGCTCATCTGTGTTAATTGGTCACTCTCCCTCAGTTCTCCTGCAGTCCCTCTTCCTCAAGCTGCACCCGATTCCCTCCTTGACTAGATTCCTCAGTTCACTGGTTCCTTCTCCACCCTCCCTCTGCATTTACACTTTCTGGTTTTCTGTTGTCATGACTGATTCCTCGTAGACACTTCCCTGGTTATTACCTGCTCTATGTCTCCATGTGTCTGCTACTCCATGCTAGTTACCTTGTCCGTGTTCCATGTCCTTGTAGGTTCAATTATTATTATTAAAATATTCGAATCATCGTGCAACTCCTCCTGCTTGCACTTTGGGCCTGCAAAACCCTCACCCAATATGACATTTCTCTTTGATTTAATCCTGATTCTGTTTAAACACATCACCTGATGAAATAATAACATCTTTACTGTTATTTTAGCTAAACTTACCAGCACCATAGTCTAGAAAATAAAGTTTTAAATATCTGACTACAATGAGCTCCAGCTTTAGCCCTCTGCTGCTCTATACTGTACCTTGTAATCCAGATGGTCTCACTGCCTGCCTGCACCAGGCTCCAACATGGCAACAACAGAAACCGGAGTGCAGAAACAAGTTAGACTGATCAGTTTTGATGGTTAGGGCATGAACCTAAAGTGAGAATATAGGCATGGGTCAGACAGAGATTTATGCATTCATAAACCATTTTATTAGACACAATAAAATTACATGTTGACACAAATAATAAATCAGTCATGGCAGCAGCTCAATACATTTAGGCATCTAAACATGGTGAAGACGACTTGCTGAAGGTCAAACCAACCATCAGAATGGAGAAGTAAATGGATTTCAATAACTTTGAACGTGAAATTAGTGCCAGATTGGCTGGTCTGTAGAAATTGCTTTTCTACTGAGATTTTAATGCACAGCCGTCTCTATGGATTACAGAAAATTGAGAAAAAGAGGAAATATCCAGTAAGCATCGGTTGTGTAGGTAAAAATGCCGTGGTCAGAGGTTAAAGGGGAATGGGCAGACTGGTTTGAGATGAGAGAAAGGCAACAGTCGCTCAAATAATTGCACTGCAGTGGCCTCCTCAGTCACCAGATCTCAATCAATAGAGCGCCTTTTGTAATGTGGTGAAACAGACGGGAGATCTATGTGCAGTTGACAAGTCTGGAGCAACTACATGATTTTATCATGTCAATAAGGACTGAAATCTCTGACGGGTGTTTCTGATGCCTTATTGAATCTATGCCATCAAGACCTGAGGCAGTTCTGAAGCCAAAATGCGGTCCAAACCTAGTACTAGCAAGGTGTGCCAAATAAAGAGTAAGGTTAGCCTGAATTGCACGCGCCCACAGCAGTCACAGTTGTCTTCAAGGTGAATGCCACGACTCTTTTCTGCCTAAAGGGCTTGACGTTTGTTCAAGTTTTCATTTCCAGTGTCCATTCACTCATAATTAGAGCGCAGATTAATGATGCCAGGGGGAGCTCTGCTCAGTTTGGGTTCGGAAGTTTGAAGTTCTCCAAACTAGAAAATCCCTCCTTTGATGTTGTTTGTGCCCTGTGATGGACTGGCAACCTGTCCAGGGCACCATCCCACCCCACCCCCTCTGTGACCCTGCAAGGATAAGCAGCTATTGATGAGGGATGGATGATCTTGTTTGTGAGCAGGAACCACATCTAAGAAAGACAATGCTGAAATTGTTAAAAAAAAAAATTCAAGTTTGTTCTTTAGCGTGTCAGCATATGTAAAAATCAAACAGTACCAGTTTCTGTCGCTTCTTCCCTTTTATATTGATCATAGTTTCTCAGTTTGAACTCCAGCTTTTGTTACTCTATAAAGCTTAGAAAAAAGACATGAGCCTCTTTTCTTTACTGCAGTTACATGATGGTTGACTATTTAGAGAAACAATAACTACCCATCAAGGACGCTTCATTCTCTTTAGAACAAGCATGTTTTATGGAAATACATCTAAACTGTGGTTACTGACATCTGAAAATTAGCTTATTGACACTGTATATTGATTAACCTATTTTTCCTTGAGCTTTGCCAATATTCCTGCTCTGCAGTGACTGACCTCACACATTACTGAAGTAGTCTTATTACCCGATTCCAGTCTCTACTTTAATGTGACCCAACAATTAAAACTGAATCAAGACTGCTGCTCTTTTCACGCAGCTTTAAAGCATAGTCAAGTGCAGAAAGATAGCTGTCTGGTAAAATTAAACAATTTAGTTATGCATAAACATATAGTCGACTCTGAAAGAATACAGTCCAGATTTACACACTCTGTTTTTTTCTGAAATAAATAGTCTTATTGGCTGTGACACACTTAAAATTTTTGAATAGACCTCGGAGCTTATTTTCTATTCAGAACATAGTTCTTATTAAAAAGGCAATTTTATTGTGTTGACACCTTTATATGCAAAGTGAACCTCAAATAAATTGTGTTCGAGCAACACTTTATTGTGCAATCGATCTGTTGGAACATCTTCTCTGGCGCCGAGGAACAATCTAAATCAGATCATTACCGTCTCTTAATGACCATGCAGCCTGCTGCCTTTTTAGTCCTTGTTTCGTGGCTTTAAAATTGTTGCTCTCTGTAATCGTGCCTTCAGGCAAATGTAGGTCTGCAGGCCATTATACAAGAAGATTCTGCCATGTTAGGTTTTGTAGGCTTCATGCAGAAACACTGAGAAAGCAGATAATGGTTTGATTGTGTGGTGAAAAAGAAAATGTCTTGCAAGAGCTGAGATCTTAGGAGTCCGAGCTGTTGGAGATCTAAGGAGAGAGCATAAATTAGTGAGGTTATTATCAAGGTTAATTATGTTGGGTGAATGATTTCAGTGGCTTACAGGAGGATTTAGCAGTGACTGGCTGGAGGAGGCACTGAGCTTGTGGAGAGCTCCGACACTGCTGCTGAGGCTGGAGGGAATCGGATGCTGATGAGGCTCTGGGGTGTCTGAAGGCGTGAGATCGGCGGGTGGGCAAGTGAGAAGGGAACTGCACCCTAAATGGTGATGCAGGAGGAGAAACTTTCAAGGAAGTAGATGCTCCACATGAGTCTTGGGGAGTCAACAATCCTCTCCAGGAAGAGCTGACACTCGAATCACTGGAACACAAGAAAACACAAGGCAAGTTACTTATAAACAAACAACACATGGGACAAGAGTGGAGATTTATCACATCTGGTGACCACCTGGCAGCAAGTGAGCGTTCTTCCCAGATCCTTTATATTGGTTGCCTGATGAGGTGGTGAGCAACAGGTGTTAAATCAGATCCCATCAGTGGCCATGCCTGACAGCCACCTAAACACCACAAAGCTATTTTACAACCATAAAACCTAAATAATTTGAAAATAGAAAACACATAAATCACAAGGGTTCTTTCAAATTTTTTTTAAATCAGAAAATTAATTTTAAAACACAAATCGGACACAAAATGAGCCTTTGGAGCCTCTGCGCCTGCCATCATCATATGAACATTGATGCACATATGAAACAGCAGAATATGACTGTTTTTTGTAACAGTAAAACGTGAAATGAATGTGGCGAAACAGAAAAACGACAGTGAACACTCATACATCCCCCCAAAACCCTGCTTTTCAGAGAAGAGAACAAGTATAGTTGGAAACAATTTTAGCCCAAATAAAACAATTTGAATCTTGTCTTCAAGAAAAGGAACAGCTCAAAGCTGAGAGAATAGGACACTTCATGCCATGGAGACAACACATAACTCTTTCACAATAACCAACCAGACCATCTAGGCAAGTGTTGATAATGAGTGTAAAGATCTTCCGCTAAGAAAATGTGTCTCTGTGGTTCTTATGTGGCCTGTGTACAAACCATCTATGAATGGATGGTGTTAATAATTAGATTAATAACTGCTCACTCCAAACACTCCTGCGTGTTTATTCTTGATAATTCCTTGCAGCAGCTATTTTTTCACAGGTCTGGGGCAAATAAATGAAAGACTGTATGTAAGCATTTTAACACCCTTCCAACAACCACATGTGTAGCATTAGCTTGACATGACAGCTTATTGGCCAATCGACATTTCATAGAAAAATAAAATATGCAAGGTCTTGTAGAGTTTGACTGATGATGTGACAGACACTGTTCTCAAATAACATTTTGGAAGCCACATTTCTGTTGTGCTTTTAAATCCTCACGAGTGAAACAGACTGAACTTCTTCCAGTCCCTATATTTAAACAAGACCACTGCACAGCAGGGTAATATTATGTACTCTGGACACATTGTTTTTGGAAGACAGGAACCGTTGATGTTTGTGTGCATCAGAGTAATAATGCAGGTAAGAACAAAAGCAAAAATTAAGTCTAACTGAATGCAGCCAGAGTTTTAACTTCCTAAGGCAATTTTTGTCAAAACAGCTGAACACAGCACACTTTTATCCCTGGTTAGGATGCCGGTTTGTTGGGTTTCCAAGTCACTTCTCTCAAGCAACATTTCTCTTGACAACCTGGACAAACCACCAGACAAATCTACAGGGGTTGGACAATGAAACTGAAACACCTGGTTTTAGACCACAATAATTTATTAGTATAGTGTAGGGCCTTCTTTTGCGACCAATACAGCGTCAATTCGTCTTGGGAATGACATATACAAATCCTGCACAGTGGTTAGAGGGATTTTAAGCCATTCTTCTTGCAGGATAGTGGCCAGGTCACTACGTGATACTGGTGGAGGAAAACGTTTCCTGACTCGCTCCTCCAAAACACCCCAAAGTGGCTCAATAATATTTAGATCTGGTGACTCTGCAGGCCATGGGAGATGTTCAACTTCACTTTCATGTTCATCAAACCAATCTTTCACCAGTCTTGCTGTGTGTATTGGATGCATTGTCATCCTGATACACGGCACCGCCTTCAGGATACAATGTTTGAACCATTGGATGCACATGGTCCTCAAGAATGGTTCGGTAGTCCTTGGCAGTGATGCGCTCATCTAGCACAAGTATTGGGCCAAGGGAATGCCATGATATGGCAGCCCAAACCATCACTGATCCACCCCCATGCTTCACTCTGGGCATGCAACAGTCTGGGTGGTACGCTTCTTTGGGGCTTCTCCACACCGTAACTCTCCCGGATGTGGGGAAAACAGTAAAGGTGAACTCATCAGAGAACAATACATGTTTCACATTGTCCACAGCCCAAGATTTGCGCTCCTTGCACCATTGAAACCGACGTTTGGCATTGGCATGAGTGACCAAAGGTTTGGCTATAGCAGCCCGGCCGTGTATATTGACCCTGTGGAGCTCCCGACGGACAGTTCTGGTGGAAACAGGAGAGTTGAGGTGCGCATTTAATTCTGCCGTGATTTGGGCAGCCCTGGTTTTATGTTTTTTGGATACAATCCGGGTTAGCACCCCAACATCCCTTTCAGACAGCTTCCTCTTGGGTCCACAGTTAATCCTGTTGGATGTGGTTCGTCCTTCTTGGTGGTATGCTGACATTACCCTGGATACCGTGGCTCTTGATACATCACAAAGACTTGCTGTCTTGGTCAAAGATGCGCCAGCAAGACGTGCACCAACAATTTGTCCTCTTTTGAACTCTGGAATGTCACCCATAATGTTGTGTGCATTTCAATATTTTGAGCCAAACTGTGCTCTTACCCTGCTAATTGAACCTTCACACTCTGCTCTTACTGGTGCAATCAGTGAAGACTGGCTACCAGGCTGGTCCAATTTAGCCATGAAACCTCCCACACTACAATGAGAGGTGTTTCAGTTTCATTGTCCAACCCCTGTATGTCTTGTGAACTCACAATGAAGCTGGAGTCTGTTACAATATTTGTATTGAATAGTGATTGTTTAATGCATTATGCTAGGTCATCAATGTTTGGTAACTTCCAGCTGTATTCTTGGCTGCATTGAGCTTTCTTTCTTTCATTTCTACAAAAATTACAAGAAAATGTAACTGTTAGAAGAAAACTGTAAAGAAATATAGGATTGTTTAAGAGTGTTGCATAGTAGCAGCACGTTTAATAGACCTATCGTAACAGCTCAATTATTTTTATTTGTATTTTAGATTATAATTGTATTTATTTATTAAATGTTAAATCATCAGCATTCATACAAACTAACACTACAGTTGTGATGTGAACCTGTTGGGTAATATTTACTATTTGTGTATTTATTTCACTCAGGCTTCTCTGAAATGTATGGTAATTTTTTTCAGAAGAACTGAGACAAATCGAATATTAATCAAAAATCAGGAGTTAGATTTAGGCAAAGGAAATGAAGACAAGGTCATTTTGATTAATCACTCTGACAAGATCCTCGTAAATAATTTTAGGGATCATCAGAGCAGAAAGTCTGGAGAAGATGACTCGTTTTTATTTTAAGTGGAAATGCTCATTTCTGCTTTCCTATCCTTAAAGGGGGACAAATCTTATCACAATAAAGTTAGAATTACATTTTTAAAAGCACCAGTAAGAGCAGAAGTGCATTAAGAGGATGCAAACTGCACAAACATAATGATGCATACTCTGCATGCAGGCATTTTTATGACATTAATCATCTTGTAAGAAATAAAATTCTCAATTCAATTACATTAGGTCATCTCGGGCTACACAAAGCAGTCGCAGGGATACAATCGTGCTGAGCAATGTAGTGGCCAGGTACTCACTGAATAATGTCATTAGGGCATTGTTAAGTGCTTTTGGACTCACACCGGGCCAGAGTCGATTTCCATTTTAATGTCAATCGACATCACTGAGTAACTGATGGTGACACACAGAAACCTGACCTGCCGTGTCACTACAATCGTTACATGAGCGAAAATAATAGTGAGAGATGATGAGGAAGGCATCTAAACTGCTCCTAAACTCGTTATAAAATAAACTTTTCAGGAATGATGAAGTATTTCCCCTCCTTCACCGGCATAACTGTGGTTTATGGGGAGGTGCGACAGATGCATCCATGATTTGTCTTCATTTCAGCTGACATATTCAGTCACTCTCCAGTGGCTACTGTGACTTTTTTGTTTGTACTCATAAACATTTGTTAAAAAAACACATAAATCTCCATATTTTCTACTCTCGCCTCTGAGTAAGCAAATTCTGGGACTTTGCATTTGTTAGGTCCATCATTAAAGCACTGCTTATAGACTTGAGGGCAGTTTTCGCAGTGTCAATCCAATCTATGTTAACTTTATTAGGTGGATGTAACAATCCATCTGTTTTATTGCCTCTGCATGGCTAACACATCAACTAGAAATTCTGTGCAGTCACTCAAGGTGGGGGCTACAGTAATGAATAAATCAAAAAGCTTATTAAAGAAGATGAATTGTTTTGCATAACTCAACTGTAGCTGAAATAACACTACAAGAGGTATGGATTCTCTTCGATTTTCAGTTTGGTGACTAATATTGAACGATATATTATACCACGAATGGCTGGTTATTATTGCATATCTGCAATTCATAGTGCCAGCTGCTAACTTTAACTGCAGGAAAAATCCTGATGCAGCAGCAAACGCTTTGACAGTCCTGATGGATTTTATGACTGAATTAATGCATTGTATGATTCTGGAGTGAAAGTAATGCATTCACAGGTCTGAGTGGCTACAACCAGAGTGCTTTATGTGTATTTATTTCTTGCTTGTGCAATAGCTTCCGCAGATGGTGTGTTTTATGAACTGGAAAAAATAAGAGTCGAATGTTGAAATTTGGAGTGGAGAAATAAAGCTGGAGGAATTATTAATGTTATTGTTAATAATATGATCGTTAGCTACAGCGTCTAAGTGCTATTCCAGCCGTTCATGACATAAGCTTTGGTGGTCCTTTAACACTGGACAGGTAGTTTATTAGAGCTGGAAACGAAGGCTAATGTAAGGTGCAAACAAGAAACAAAGCGTGGGGCCATTAAACTCAACCACTCGGCTAAAATGGTGTTGTCACAGTCAGTCAGTTCAAGAGATAATCTTTCTTTTTATGGCAAGATCAAAGGCAGATAATTGGAGTAGAAACCTCATCTAAAATGCATATTTTCCACTCAGAACATGCCCTTAAGATTCACTCGGTATTTTGTTTTCTGTGTGCCATTTCAAAGGTTGCATTTTAGCCTAGTAATAGTCCGACTGTCTACAACAGGCATGGGTTCGGTATGAGACACTCATGGTATGGTAAACCTAACTAACAATGCCAGGGTACATTTAAACTGCTGCTAAAATAATCAAACATAAGACTTTTAATACTGTCATCTATTTACTGATAGACCTACAGGGGTTGGACAATGAAACTGAAACACCTATCATATTAGTGTTGGAGGTTTAATGGCTAAATTGGACCAGCCTGGTAGCCAGTCTTCATTGATTGCACATTGCACCAGTAAGAGCAGAGTGTGAAGGTTCAATTAGCAGGGTAAGAGCACAGTTTTGCTAAAAATATTGAAATGCACACAACATTATGGGTGACATACCAGAGTTCAAAAGAGGACCAATTGTTGGTATACGTCTTGCTGGCGCATCTGTGACCAAGACAGCAAGTCTTTGTGATGTATCGAGAGCCACGGTATCCAGGGTAATGTCAGCATACCACCAAGAAGGACAAACCATATCCAACAGGGTTAACTGTGGACGCAAGAGGAAGCTGTCTGAAAGGGATGTTGGGGTGCTAACCCGGATTGTATCCAAAAAACATAAAACCACGACTGCCCAAATCACGGCAGAATTAAATGTGCACCTCAACTCTCCTGTTTCCACTAGAACTGTCCATCGGGAGCTCCACAGGGTCAATATACACGGCCGGGCTGCAATAGCCAAACCTTTGGTCACTCATGCCAATGCCAAACGTCGGTTTCAATGGTGCAAGGAGCGCAAATCTTGGGCTGTGGACAATGTGAAACATGTATTGTTCTCTGATGAGTTCACCTTTACTGTTTTCCCCACATCCGGGAGAGTTACGGTGTGGAGAAGCCCCAAAGAAGTGTACCACCCAGACTGTTGCATGCCCAGAGTGAAGCATGGGGGTGGATCAGTGATGGTTTGGGCTGCCATATCATGGCATTCCCTTGGCCCAATACTTGTGCTAGGTGAGCGCATCACTGCCAAGGACTACCGAACCATTCTTGAGGACCATGTGCATCTAATGGTTCAAACATTGTATCCTGAAGGCGGTGCCGTGTATCAGGATGACAATGCACCAATACACACAGCAAGACTGGTGAAAGATTGGTTTGATGAACATGAAAGTGAAGTTGAACTTCTCCCATGGCCTGCAGAGTCACCAGATCTAAATATTATTGAGCCACTTTGGGGTGTTTTGGAGGAGCGAGTCAGGAAACGTTTTCCTCCACCAGTATCACATAGTGACCTGGCCACTATCCTGCAAGAAGAATGGCTTAAAATCCCTCTGACCACTGTGCAGGACTTGTATATGTCATTCCCAAGACGAATTGACGCTGTATTGGCCGCAAAAGGAGGCCCTACACCATACTAATAAATTATTGTGGTCTAAAACCAGGTGTTTCAGTTTCATTGTCCAACCCCTGTACAGCTAGTTACTTGTTAAAAGAATGTTATCTTTGCAAGGCTCTATTAATTTGACTTTGACATTAACGGGTGGGACTATTTTAATTCTTAGATTATAACTGTGTGTGTTTTTGGGGCCTTTTTTTTGCGCAACAGGAAATTTTTCCAAACAGCTTTATTTCTCTGTCTTCTACGCAAGGGAAAGGTGCCAGAACTTACTTTCAGCAGCTGACTGGCAGTGTGCAGCAATACGTTGGGGGAGTACTGCCTTATCGTATACTGCATTCAGTCTCATTGAAAGACTTTAAATTATAGGAATGCTATGATAGAATTTTTTGCGTTTTTTTTAAGCTTTCTAAGAGCTTGGTATACATTCATACTGGTGACTGGACCATGCCTAATGTACAGTTGTCTGAACTGAACCAGAAATGAATATTTACCTTTTTTTATTTATTGCAACGAAGAAAACCCTTTTCTTGTGAAGCTTACCAGGTGCTAGAGGTCCAAATAATGATACAGGTTGTAAAGAACTAGTTTTAGGAAACTGTAAACACAGATTTCCTAACACACATCATTCAGTTTCGGAGTTTGTTAAGCTGGAACGGTCTAACTTTTACTTACAGTTTATTGCAAAACAGCATTACTTCATCTCAGCAGGAGAACCATAGATGGTAAACTACAACCCAGCTGTATTTAAAATAAATTAACAAATCATGGTGAGTTCTTAGGAAGTATCAATAAAGCAACATTAGGGTTAAACTCTAAGTTTATACAAACTGTTTATAATTTCAAATTTTAAAGTAAATCATGAAACACGTTGGATTTGGAAATCTTGGCTGCCTTTTGGGAATTTTAGAGTTAAAGCAAAGATGTTTAAGACATATTAAAATATAAACTCCAGAATCAATAGTTGCTTGTTTCAAAATAATAGTATAATAGTCTTTTTTAGAGTGTCTGCTCTCTCATTCACACAGCAAGATATTACCTCTATTCGTAATATAAATAATTAAAGACCGCACATGGCAAGAAAGCTTAAGAAAATCCTCTGTTCGATGCATTCTTGTATTACATTTCTTAAAGAGAAAGTGGAATCGACTTTACAAAAAAAGGATACAGACACAGTAGAGGTCAGCACCTCTATTTAAGATGTTGTGTTTACTTTTGTTTCCATGGGTAAATCTGAACCCTTTGGTTCTAGCGAAAAACAGAAAATCAATCACACCACCTGCTATGCATCGAGTCAACTGGATTTGTGCAAAACGAGTCGTCTAAAGAAAATCATGTCTGGCTTCATAACTTAATTATCCATACACTGATGTGAATCATGGGTTTTAAGCTTCACTTATTGAACTGATGCAGATCTCGGACAGACCCTACATCTGCCATATTTCCCTGCACCCCAACATGTTCTGACCCGGAAAGTTTATTTAATAAGGGAGAGGCAGATAGTAAAAACAATTTAGACTGCAGTTGTTTACAACGAAATACAATACCTTTGTGGAAAATAGGCAGGAATTTAATTAGATTTGCTCATTTTGTTAACACAAAACCCAATTAGAGCAGTATACTTGATACAATTTTTAGGGTTCGTTTTTTTTCATGGTTGTTTTGTGATGATCAGCTCAGTGTTGATATGCATTTATTACTACAGCTTAACGAAAGCCTCTGGTGCTTATCTATATGTAGCTCACAGCTATGCATATCTGCATAAACGTACACTTATCCTGTCCTCTGATTCTTTAGCAGAACTCTGAGTCTTCTTTGCCCTTTACTGCCTCCATTAAATCCTTGCTCTTTTTATTTCAGCTCTCCATGGATGGTGAGTACGTTAGTTCATCATCCAAGCTTAGAGCCACAGCAATATAGATGACATTTTTTCATCCTAGCCCCTCATTTTTTAATCAGGCCCATTTCTGCCTAGCTTGGCTGTCTCTCTCTGAAATACATCAGTGAAATGTAAATTAATTTTATAAAAAAGCTAGTTAGACTGTGATAAACAGTCTGAGAGGGTGAGACAGTTTTATCATGAGTGCTTGTACGTGCTGGAAAATGTATTTCTTCATAAAGAGACATTTTTTTATTAAAGTAAAGTAATGAAGCAAGTTAGTGATCTAATTTTTAGCAGTTGACTAAGCCATGATGGAAAATTGCTGAAGTCATTACAATATTAAACCAAGTTATTGTGTTTTGTGTGTTTTCCTAATATTATTCAGCCCTTAAGAATACTTAAAAGCTGTTAGAAAAACACTGTTTTAGTATAATTTTATCTTGCATACCTAATGGTTGTGAGTAAAATAAAATATAAGGATTTAATATAGGGTTTAATTATTGCCTAGATTTTTGCCGTTTATAAAAGTTTTAAACAGCAGACTCACGATTCTTCTCATATAAACTTTTCCGACTTAAAGGGACAGTTTATCCATAAATAAATAAAATTAGAAAATAAGTAAAATAAAATTAAAGACAACAAATTTTTGTGCTGCTATATTTCTTACCATGCTGCTAAATAACAAAAGTCTTGACTATTATATCACTGCAGTGCTACAAGTTATCTAAGGTTGGAGAAACAGAAGTTCTGACTACAGAGTCGAACTAACGGCTGGAAGACAGTGCTGCAAGTTGTCAGAGCTTGGAGAAACCGGATTAAGTTCTAACTAGTCTAAAATGGAGGAACTTGCGTAAATAAGAAATTTTGGCTACACAATTCAACACTGATCTAACATTAAAACATATTTTAAAATTAAACCTAATTTTCAATAGCTGCCCTCAAGTTTATTTACATTAAAGACCAAACATTTGACTCACCTTCAATGGACAAGACTTTTGGTCAAAACCTGCCAAATGATAGTGGTTAAACTACCAAGAAGGGGAAACCACTTTACGTGTTCTGTTCTCAGTACATGTTTCACACAGGAAGATTACTAGAGGCACATCGCTTCCTACCTCTAAGTCCCGTGTAATTAAGCACCAGCTTCTGTGTACAAAAAAAGTCCATTGCAAACAGAATAACAGTTTAAAAGTTCAAAGATCCGCCATCATGTTTTGGACGTTGGAGTTGTTTTAAAACGGTCTTGGTCCATATCAGACAAACTGTTAGCTTCAGCTGCAGGAACCAACTGAACTATATTCATACTAAATAAGAGTCTGGTTGCCCACTTGACTCTTTGAAGAACTTTGACTTCAAATTGGAAAGCTTTCTCACTGAGATACATTTCTAATTGATGAAACTTGGCATTTTCTTCAAATTTTTTTATCTATTTAGAAATTTTTTCAGAAATATTCTGATACATGCCAAGAACAACAAGTACTGAAGTACTAAAACCAGCGCTGATGACTGCTGCCACCTTCCGTCCAGCTTTCTCAACGTTTGATCGATGTATGCGATTTGGGCCCCATATACTAAAGATGAACTGAAACAGCCTCATTGTAAATAATAAATGACTTATATGTTTAAAAAAAAGAAAAAAAAAACAGTGGACACAATATTTTTAATAACTGTTATAAATGTTCACAATTATTTGATTTAACTATAAACTGGGAAGTCAACAAAGCACATATTGTAATATTCCCAAACAGTGTAAGGAAGAGAGTTTTAACAAGCTTGAAACTATAGGGTAGAATCTGTATGTAAAACATTTACTTATCCCAAAAACAATCAATCGTTGGATGCTGGAAGCTTGAATCAACCTTGCGTGTTTTACCTTCCTGCTCATGCAAACTGTCCAAACAGAAATGAATCGGTTAGCAAAGGCAAATAGCAGAGGTCACAGTGGAGCTGACACTGCTTTGTGCCGTAAGCCGGAGCTCAGGCTCCTCTGAGGCAGATGCCAGGCCACACATGGGACCCTGGATTATCTGACTATCTCTCCCTCCATAATAATTCCAGTTTTAAATTGGATAAGTCACACAGCAGTGTCCAAGGTGAGGTGAAGGTGATTTTTGGCCTTATCAATGTTTTATTGTGAGTAGACAATCACAGAAGGTAATCTTTATGTTTAAATTTAAGATTAAATATCTTCTCTGTTTCCTGTATTTTGAATCCTTTTGAAGTTTCCTTGTGTTTATATGGGCCTTTAATTATTTACTTTGAATCTTGGCTCGTCTGTTTTTAAAATATACACTTCACTAATAATATAGCTTTTAAGCTTATACTTTACGAGCATGAACTATATGAACAAATGTACAGCAGCTAACAAGACATTCTGTGTTTTTAGCAGTCATTTGGTTACAAAGGCAGAGTTTGTCCTATTAAACAGTACATGGAGATCCTCCAGGACCTTCTGTGACTGATCATGGGCAGCAAGCACACTGAAAACAGTACGCGTGTACTTATAAAAACTGCCATTCTTTTGTACTGAAGACACAATGTAAAACAAAATAAAAAATAAATGTTTGGTTGGTTATTTCTATTTTTGTAAAATGCATTTTGACAATAAATCACATACTGTTGGAAAGTCTGTTTGTTTCCCTTTGAATGGTGCCTTATTGCAAGAAAACGTATTTGTGTGCTGGGCATGGCAGCATAGTTGGGCATGTGGGTATTGGATAATTGAAGTTTGAAGAAACAAGTAATATAATTTAACAATTATCCGTTTGACAAAAGGACCTCAGTAGTACATGGGAGAACCATACACGCCATGGCACCTCCTCCTCTCCTTGGTGACCAGTTGGTCGCACACTGCTGTGGGATGGCATCCCATTCCTCAAACAGTGTATTTCTAAAGTTAGCCAGTCTGGTTGCTTTAGTCACTATAGCACAAAATGCACACCCACGATGATCCTACAAGAGTTCATTGGGGTAGAGGTCAGGACTGCAGGCAGGCCATCCCGTCCTCTCTAAGTCTAATCCAATACTTCATGAAAATCAATGCCATATTAATCCTTGAGAAAAACTTAGTAAATGCTATATAATGACAAACTACAGGGGTTAGACAATGAAACTGAAACACCTGTCATTTTAGAGTGGGAGGTTTCATGGCTAAATTGGACCAGCCTGGTAGCCAGTCTTCATTGATTGCACATTGCACCAGTAAGAGCAGAGTGTGAAGGTTCAATTAGCAGGGTAAGAGCACAGTTTTGCTAAAAATATTGAAATGCACACAACATTATGGGTGACATACCAGAGTTCAAAAGAGGACAAATTGTTGGTGCACGTCTTGCTGGCGCATCTGTGACCAAGACACCAAGTCTTTGTGATGTATCGAGAGCCACGGTATCCAGGGTAATGTCAGCATACCACCAAGAAGGACGAACCACATCCAACAGGATTAACTGTGGACCCAAGAGGAAGCTGTCTGAAAGGGATGTTTGGGTACTAACCCGGATTGTATCCAAAAACATAAAACCACGGCTGCCCAAATCACGGCAGAATTAAATGTGCACCTCAACTCTCCTGTTTCCACCAGAACAATCCGTCGGGAGCTCCACAGGGTCAATATACACGGCCGGGCTGCTATAGCCAAACCTTTGGTCACTCATGCCAATGCCAAACGTCGGTTTCAATGGTGCAAGGAGCGCAAATCTTGGGCTGTGGACAATGTGAAACATGTATTGTTCTCTGATGAGTTCACCTTTACTGTTTTCCCCACATCCGGGAGAGTTACGGTGTGGAGAAGCCCCAAAGAAGTGTACCACCCAGACTGTTGCATGCCCAGAGTGAAGCATGGGGGTGGATCAGTGATGGTTTGGGCTGCCATATCATGGCATTCCCTTGGCCCAATACTTGTGCAAGATGGGCGCGTCACTGCCAAGGACTACCGAACCATTCTTGAGGACCATGTGCATCCAATGGTTCAAACATTGTATCCTGAAGGCGGTGCAGTGTATCAGGATGACAATGCACCAATACACACAGCAAGACTGGTGAAAGATTGGTTTGATGAACATGAAAGTGAAGTTGAACTTCTCCCATGGCCTGCAGAGTCACCAGATCTAAATATTATTGAGCCACTTTGGGGTGTTTTGGAGGAGCGAGTCAGGAAACGTTTTCCTCCACCAGTATCACGTAGTGACCTGGCCACTATCCTGCAAGAAGAATGGCTTAAAATCCCTCTGACCACTGTGCAGGACTTGTATATGTCATTCCCAAGACGAATTAACGCTGTATTGGCCTCAAAAGGAGGCCCTACACCATACTAATAAATTATTGTGGTCTAAAACCAGGTGTTTCAGTTTCACTGTCCAACCCCTGTACATGGTCTACATTTGTATTCTCATGGTGTCACATTTATCTCAGTCATCAGTGACATCTTGGATGCTCCGTTATCTATTCTATAGATAAAAGCTTTTCATCTGCACTCTTCCTACACCAACAGCTGTCTTGGCACAGTGCACAGAGGAGGTCAGATGACACAGACAGACAGGGAGTTGCAGCAGCCAGTACAGTCTCTCATTCAGAATGAACTCCATTGTGAAAGGTAGAAAACACTTTGACTTTTAGGGAATATTGTGCAGGTTTTAAGCAAGAACTAGACCAAACAAGTCTAGGGTTATAAAAACTGGCTACACAAATTTTGGACATACGATTTGCTTGGGGCACAGCAGATAAAATCACAAACAGTAGCCCAACAGGTTTTAGGAGATTAATTAGTGACTCAGAAACTGATCTTAAAAAAACTTTTCATCAGCAACACATTCTATTCAATCCTAAATATTATTTCAGGACATCTGTTTAAAAAGTAATCTAGCCAGCAGATCACATCAAATCATAACTTTGCATCAGTCTTGCTGAGCAAGCATGAGGCGACTGATCTGAAGTGATTTTACAATTATTTTAAATGTAAGCTGCCTCACGAGGCAAAACAACACAACCAAAATGTTTTTATTTAAAACTATGTTTACAGCAACAGCTGATAAATTATTTGATGAAGGAAGAAGCAAGACAAAAACTTTTTTTGGGTTACGTAATTCTCGGTTTGTCAGTGGAAAATTGATAAAAGCATATTTTTTGTAAATATTCAGGAAGTCTTTAATTCTAATGTATGCAGTCAAGTTAGAAACCTTATTAAAGAACTCTTCACAATTACTGGTACCCCTGTTAAAGATGTGTAAAAAGTCTTATAATAAATTCTTCTTTTATAGATGTAGTATCATCTAAAACAGAACAAGAATACTTCAGTTCTCTAAAAGTGAATTTTGGAGATAAGGTATATCTCCTTTGTCATCTTTTTCACTGTGTGTAGAGGCTAGATGTATTTGGGTCCTCTTCCAGCTTTGTTTGTCAAAGTTCCACTTGTTTTAAAGTTTTGACAAACTTTTTAAATGTTGGTCAATTTTGGAGAAGTAGGAATTTTCTTTTAAACATAGCCTGAAATTTGAATTTCAGCACACATCTGCTTTAACTGAATGTTATGTTCTCTTGCCCCTGAGGTTTTTTTTTATTTGAGGGGGCTGTATATGTACAATGAAATTACAAAATAGGGTATTATAATGTTTATTTATCCTCTTAGATCTAGCACTTTCATGTTTTTGACACGAAAAGGGAGGGGCAACTCTAAATAAAATTAAAACAGTAATATAACCCATTTTATCAAGACTGTGTGGTTTAAAGCTACATGTTTGGAAAAAGACAACAGTTGTAAATGTATTCAAAGTGGTTTTCTTGCTCTATCTGAAACAAGCTAAAGCCACAAAGATGCTGGTAAAAGCTGAGTGGACGTGACCTGGCTTCACTCTGCGGGGAGGAACACCATGTACCTGCTCAGATCCAGCACGCTGTGTTGTATAAGCAGCAATTAAAGGACATGTTTGGACTGTTTCTCATGTTTAAGGTCTGTCTTTAGTTCGTCTGAGCAACAACAATGAAAACATATATCATCTAATGTTCTCCATATAGGTCGACACGCTCGACCACAACCTCTTATCCCTGAGAAAACACATTTTTACAATTAGATCAGTGTTGGAAGGTCTGTGAGCAACTTGGTTTAGTAATTTACTAAAGCAGACCCAGCATTCAACTTGCTGTGTAGCATTTTCAGAGTGTCAAAATTAAATGCAGCGTAAGAAGTGGATATACAGTCAGGTTATGTGTAGAATTCATGACTAGTTGCTAACACATAACAATTCATACTTATTCTCTCGCATTTGCCATCCTTTTGCAAGGCCAACCATATGAGTGAAGTGAAAAAAATAAAATATCCAAATTTGTAGTATTTGAAAAGGTTGGTGCATTGCTCAGGGAGAGGTTTGTGTTGACTATGCATTTTATCATCTCCTAGCTTCAGTGGTTGTGCAGCTTGCTCCATTGAACTTGCAGCCATGAAACCAAAATAAAATACACAGAATGCATACATCAATCAAAAAGTTAGAACTAAGCCCTACAAGTTCCCATTTGCCTCACATGCACATTGATCATTGTTCACATTGACCTTTTGTTTTGTGTGACGTTCAGTGACAAACGCCTTTCCGAAGACCCTGAGGCTTTTTGGACAGCACAAGTTCATAAACCTTACCTGAAAATAGATGTCAGAACCTTCAAAGAAAGCTTAATATTTTCTCCTCAACCACTTGAAAGGAAAACATGTGGATAAAGTGTTCATACCCTTTAAACATTTCCATTTAGTCAGATTGCAGTCACAAATTTCTATGTAATTTTGTTGTTTTTGTGACTGGCCACACAAATTAAATGAAGCATTATTTGCAACAGCTTCACAATTAAAAATCTGAAAAGTGTGGCATCTATTTGTACTCTGCCACCCTGAGTCATTGTGTTGTCTCTACATCTGCAAGCTTTGCATCTGCAAGCTTTGCAGATGTAGAGACTGAATTTATTTTCCCCATTGCTCTTTGCCAAATAGCTCAACCTCAGTCAGATTTGATGTAGAGCGTTTAATAAATACACTTTCAAGTTTGTCACAAATTATCAAAGAGATTTAAATCTGGACTTTGACTGGGCCATAAACAGCCTTTGTTCTATCATTGAATTGTGGCTGCACATTTTGGGCTGGTCTTCGACTGGAACATGAAGCCTAAGACAGATTTCCTTCCAGGACTGCCCTGTATTTAGCTCCATCTAGCCACCTTGTCACTGCTGAAGCATAGCATCCCCACAGCATGATGCTGCCACTACCTTGTTTAATCATAAGGCTGGGGTGTTCACGATGAAATGCATTGTTGGTTTCAAAGCACATGTGGTATTATACCCGTGGATCATGTCAAGGACTTGACATGGTTTCCTTTCAACATGGCTTTCTTCTTTCCTCTCATTCCTAAAGGTCAGATTTGCATGATAGTTGTCCTGTTGGCAAATGTTCCAACCTGAGCAGTGGATCTTGGACTTACCAGAGGCTTTTTTTTTATCTGAATAATGCTCCCCTAGCAAGGCTTGTAAGTTTAGGTAGACGGTCTAAACTGTACTGTAAGCTAAGCTCGTTCTATTTTTGGATGATCGATGGAACAGAGTTCTGTGAGACGTTCAGAGCTTGGGGTATTGTTTTATAACCTAACCCTGCTTTAAATCTCTCCACAACTTTATCCCTGACCTGTCTGCTGTTTTCCTTGGCCTTCATGATGCTGTTTGTTCATGTTTTCTAACAAACCTGTGAGGTCTTCAGAGAACAGCTGAATTAATACTGAGGTGAAAGTATACACCAGTGGATTCCATTTACAAATGACTACAGGTGACTTCTGAAGACAATTGGTTGCACTGGATTGTATTTTTATAACTTAAATACACACACATATAACTTACATACACACACACACACACACACATATATATATATGTGTGTGTGTGTGAGTGTGTGTGTGTGTATGTGTATGTGTGGGTGGGTGTGTATTATAAAAGATTCTTAAAGCTATGTATTCTTTTCATTTTGCTTCATAGTTATGCACTACTTGGTTATAGTTTGTAATTCTAACATGAAATGTGAAAAAGGTATATGCACTGTTGCAAGGGATTATACGTGTAAAATCACTCTACAATGTTCTCACCATTTCCTGCAGTGGCTTTAGGTTAACGTTATTGTCTGCAGACTCTGTAGTCACATGCCTCTTTGTGGTATCACTGCAACCCAAGAATAATTACTGTCTCTTGTCTGTGTGCAAATATTTCACAACAAACTCATATGAAATGGATTCAAATGCAATTTGTCATATAGAGCCTAAATAAATGTTATTGATTTGTTTTTTTTTCTTTCACCCTATAAAAGTGATCCCAATATTTCTGGCAGAAATCCAATTGTCCAGCGACACCTTAAATCCCGGTGCTTTAGTTCTCCATCATGTGAGCATTAAAGCTTTTTTTTACCCAGAAAACTATTGAGGTAAGCAGCTTCACTTCATTTCATGGGTTATGAAAAAAAGGCCTAAAGGTAAAGCATGTGAAACACCAGCATATACGTTCTGCAGCCACGTTTTTCCTGACTTGCTGTGACCTTTACAGGTGATTGGCATTTTTGTAATTTACTTTAACAACTCCACGCACAATGGCCACCAGAACAGCGCACGGGGCTTTTATGGTAATTAAGTAATGCAAGGTCAAGTATACCTGCTGAAAAGACTGGATCTGAGCTGGATTTGAGTTGTTGTCAGGTTTTACCTACATATCTCCACCTTAAATAATAGCTAACATCTAACTTGGTAGCTTTTTATCTTTTGGGAATAGGCATTTCTTCTAAAAGTTGATAAATATAGAACTGTGCAAAAACTTGAAATTAACCCCTAGATTTATTCTTTGCTTTTAATGAGCAGACCATTCTGGTAATCCTTGTGGTTTTGATTTATATGCCTCCAGGTCTTTTGAAAGAGTATTAAAGTTAATCTTTGGACTTTGGACAACCACAAACTTTCATGTCTTTTCCTGAGATTTTATTTGATAGACCATCACAAAATAGTGCATAATGAATTGGAATGAAAGGGATACACAGTTGTAATTGTTATTAATTTTTACTAATAAACATCTAAAAAGTGTGTGCACATTTGTGTTCAGCCCCCTTTACTCTGATACCCCTAAATTAAATCTATTGCAACAATATGCCATCAGAAGTCACCAAATCAGTAAATAGAGTCCACCTGTGTGGAATAAATACAGTTGTTCTACGAAGGCCCCAGAGGTTTGTTAGAGATCATTAGTGACTGGCTGGGCAAGTACAGGTTGGTATCCTTGGAGGAGCTGCAAAGATCAACAGCTCAGCTAGGAGAACCAGTCAACAGGACAGCTATAAGTTGTGCAAGTCATGAAAAAGACAAAAACATTTGGAAGAAGGTGCTCTTGACAGATGAAACCAAAATTAGATTTGTTGGGCTACTTGCTAAATGCTACATTAAACTCATAGTTATTGATAACCCTGGCAGTTTTAGATTTATGGTATCCTTTTGTTTTTACCAACATGTTTCTTCTGAGTGGAAATAATCTTGACAGTTTGGCGGGACCCAGTCATAGTCCTTTAATCTGATTGAGAGTCTATGGCTGGAGCTGAAGATAAGGGCGATGGAAAGGAGGCTTTTCAACCTAAAAAACTTGGAGCTCATCACCAAAATGGAAGCATACATGCTTCTATAACTCCCTACAGTACACACTCCATGCTCTATGCTGCAGCAAAAGACTGAAACGAGCTTCTAAAAGCACTAAAACTGAGTATCAATAGCAACTTTAAAAACATTTTTATGAATAGCTTGTATGAAACCTGCACATGTTTCAGATCAGATACTATGTGTAAGTCACAGTGTTGTTAATGATTCTAATAATATTCTCATCGCTTGTAACTGACAGTTGTATATTGTTGTGATGATGTGCTGCCTGTCCTGCCCTTGTGTCTCTCCATCACCACCAGGTCTTTATTGCAAATAAGAATTTGCAATAAGGTTAAATAAAAATGTTAATGCAAACAACTGGGCAGCAATTCTAAGAAGATTTTTCTTTCTTTTGAGAGATGCTTGTCTCATTCCCTTTTAAAAAAAAAACCTTCTTGGTTTATTTAAAATATGTTAAAATCTAAATCTGGCAGGGATATGGCTAACTGTAGGTATGAAGGAAAATGTACACTGTACAACAATCTGAACACACCATCCACAACATAAACCAAGATGGTGGTAGCATCATGCTGTGGGGATGCTTTCCCAATCCCAGTAAAATTGAATCTAGAAGATGTGAATACATTTGCAAGGCTATGCATACTGTACTATGTACTGCATGCTTACGTTAATTTACAGATAGTCAATAAGGGAGGGGAAACTTTGTCTGTTTACACAAATAAAGGCAAGTTACGAAAACAGTGAACACAAAATGTGAAACAAGCAACATGCTGATCTACTAAGTGACGCACACTTGACAGAAATGCCAAGGATCGAAACTCATTTACTAAACTTAATTAACAACCTAAGAGTAATTGCATTTATCTGTTTAGAAAAGTATCAATGTGAAAAACATGCTGTGTTCAAGAAACCAGCTTCCTAACTAACATTTATGATTTTTCTTTTTACAGGTTTTATGTCCAAACATATCACATTGTACCAATAAAAAGGAAAACCAATTGAAATTTAATTTCAGTCAGAAAAAAAAGACTTCAGGTAACATCTTGCTGTGCCAGTAGATGCTTCAAATCAACTGCATGACTGCACCGAGGTCCCCTGCAGAGGCCAGATTTTTCTAAATTTCCTTTTGTAGTGCAGCAGATCACTGGAGTGGAAATTACAACAGGGGACAGAAGATCAATATTTTGAAGAACAGAGTTGGGTGAGAAGATACAGAGTATTTCATGTGCATCTTATTGCATTTTGTCAATTGAATGAAATAACTTTACTTAGATTTGAGAGACTTTTTGTGTGAGGAAAGACGACAAATATCTGAATCCAGATAAAATGGGAGTTTTATTTCATGCTCACAGGAGTTCCCCCAAAAAAACAACCTGTGTGTTCACAGTGCTCTGAGAGAGATGTGTATTTTCTCTCAATCAGTCTTATCTTACTTTATATTTCCTACAAGCATTTTAATGTTTTGCTTTCCAAAAATGCATTTCAATTCGGGCCATGCAAGCTGCAAACTGCTTCTGTCACTCTAGGCTCTCGCATCTGGCATCTGAACTTTCAGCGAGCAGAGGAAATCAATAAACAACATTACTTTGAAAACATTAACATTATGGCCTTCTACATGCATCATTGCAGTTTTCTCGAGCAGAAAATGGGCTTTCAAACCTCCAAGGAGGGTGCATATAATTCCCTGTAGATTTCCCAGTTTTAGTGACAGTAAATTTTACTGACACACACAAAAAAGTTCTCGGCCAACATATTTCTCTGGTAAACCACAGGAGGAAGGAAGACAGAACGGGAAGGCAAGGTAAGTGATAGTACGTGCTGCCCCCGGAGGCACGGAGTGACTTGCTGTCATAAAGAGTGATACTCTGTGAAATGGCAGGAATCTCATTTAGCAGGCCCATTTTCACAAGTGCCATTATCGTACAATTCAATGTCCTGGAGGCTGGAGGCATCAGTGTCGTCCTCTCTGCTGCTCACACTGTTCCTGAAGGCAAGACTTCCTATAAAGGGATACACGCTACCTGTGAACAGCTCTCTGATATTATAATACGGGAGTTCTGGGTCTTTTCTTTGTGGCTTTGTGATACACCGTATATCCATGGCTTTGTTCCTCTGGTAGTATTTTGAAAATTTATTAAAGATCACAGAGATGGGCAGAGCCACCACTAACAGGCCACAGATGATGCATAAAGTGGCCACTACCTTTCCTGCCACTGTAACAGGGCAAGTGTCACCATAACCCACTGTTGTCATCGTGATCATGGCCCACCACCAACCTGAAGGGATGGTCCCCAAATCTGTATGCTTCTCCTCCTTCTCTGCAAAGTAGATGAGTGCGGAAAACATGGAGATTCCCACTGAGAGGAAGAGAATAAGCAGACCGACCTCTTGGTAGCTGTGGCGGACGGTTGCACCCAGAGCTCGTAGTCCAATTGAATGACGGGCCAGCTTGAGGATTCTAAGAACCCTCATGAGTCGCAGAACCTGCACCACCCGCCCAACATTTTCCAGGTCCTCGCTCTCCTCTACGTTCTCTTCGTCAGATTTCTCCAGAGCTAAAGTGACGTAAAATGGCAAAATAGATGCAACATCGATGATGTTCAGAGGGTTTCCAAGGAACTTCCTCCTGGATGGAGCTACAATTAACCTGATGAAGAACTCTGCAGAGAACCAGGCAATGCATATCTCCTCCAGGATGGTGAGGACAGGGTCCTCAATGGGTCGGTCATTGTCGTCTACCTGCTGAAACTCGGGCATGCTGTGGACACACATGGCAAAGATAGAGGTCAACACTACACAGAGGGAAGCAATGGCAATAACCTTTGAAGCTCTAGAGTGAGCGGGATCCTCCAGTCTCAACCAGATGTAGCTTCTTACTTCTCCACACCATGCCCCTTTAAACTTAGCCAGGTCCTTATCGAGAGCAGAGAGCTCCTCGAAGGAAGAATCAAAGCTTGGCTCTTGCTCATCGCTCTGGATGTCCCAGTCTTTGTCCTCGATGTATTCCTTTCTCTCATGGTACCAGGTGTTGCAGCAAGGGCTGAGGTGCACCTCATGGATGCCCCAGTACTCAATTTCCTGACTGAAGGAAAAAATGCAGAACTCCTCCATCATGTGGATGCGGCCCGTGTGATAGAAGTTGAGCACGCAGAGGAAAACCCGAGGATTCCTGTCGAAGTAATACTCCCTCTCGGTTGGGCTATAGTCATCGCAAAGCTCCAGGATTGCTGCTTCGCTTTGACAGTGCAGCAGACGAGCCAGGCGTGTCTGAGGGAAACGGAATAACATGTCCGGGTCCACTTTGTGGTGTACCCCTCCCACGTTGAGGTTGACCTGGTCCTCCTCTTTTCCATGTTGGTGGAGGATTTGGCCATACCCCATGTTCCTAAAGCATCATGAGAAAAGTAATTTCAGTAAAGCTTGGAAGTGGTGTATTTGCAGTGCTGAAGAAAACTATTTGCCCTGTTAAACATTTCTTCTGTTTCTTGCTTTTCTGTCACCCATCTCAGGTCATCAAACTAACTTTAGTATTAAAAAAGATCCTCTCGGCAGATTTTAAATAACAATGTTAAATATAAAGGGAAAATGCATCCAAACCAACCTGGCCCTATGTGAAAATATCATTGTTCACCTTGTTAACCACATTACTTGATTCAGTTTCATTCGCCACAACCAGGAACAGTTTCTGCCAGGCCGGTAAAGAAATTACTTAAACAGAACCTGTCAAAATGAAGAAGGCTAAAAGATCTCAAAAACCAACACATTATGCTCTGATCTAAAGAAAGTCAAGAATTCAGGTGAACCAAGGTAACTGTCATTTATCACTCTGAAAAGGGTTAGCAAGTCATTTTTAAGACGTTGTAACTCCAGTGAACCACATTGAGAACCGTTATTAACGACTGGATAAAATGTAAAACAGTGCTGAGCCTTCCTAATTTGGCCAGCCTACCAAAATTTCTCCAAGGGGGCATCAACTACTCATCCAGGAGATTACAAAAGAACCCAGAACAATATTTAAAGGATTGCAGGCCTTATTTACTCCAGTTAAGGTCAGTGATCATAATTCACCAATAAGAAAGAGAGTGTGAAAAAAATGACATCCATAGGAGAGAGCCAAGGCAAAACCCTATGCTGACTAAAAAGAACACAACATCCCATTACACATTCACCAAAAAGAAATCTGATGATCCCCAAGACATTTGGAAAAATAGTGTGGAATGACGAGGGAAGAGTGGAACGTTTGGAAGGTGGTCAGCCAGTGTTTTCTAACACAAAACTAACAGCATTTCAGCAAATTAACATCATAAATACAGTTACATGTTGGTGGTAGTGGAATAATCTTGGGCTGATTTGTTGCTTCAGGACCTGGAAGACTTGCTATAATTGAAGGAGCCATGAGTTCTTCTCACTGCCATAAAATCCTGAATGTCTGGCTAGTCTGTGACTATAGCCTTAAGACCACCTGGGTTATGCAGCAGAATAATGATCCATAGCACACCACAAAGTCTGTCTCTACATGGCTGATTAAAAGTAACAAAAAATATTAAAATGAAAGTCTTAGAGTAGTCTAGTTAAAGTTCACTCTTAAATCTAATTAAGAAACTGTGGCAGGACCCTAAACAGAGTGTTCATGCTCAGAAATCGCCTATTGTGGTTAAATAAAAACAATTCTGTAAAGAGGAAATTGCCAAAATCCATCCAAAGCTTGTAAAATACTCATTGACAGCTATCAGAAAGGCTTGAGGGCAGATGTTGCCAGGATTAGGGGGGATATACATGTTCTCATAGGGTCAGGTTGGTTTGAATAGTTTTTTCCCTGATGAAAGAAATTAATAATTTAAAAACTGTTTTGTATTTACACTCGTTTTTCTTGACTGATATTAAGATCTATTGGATGATCTGAAACATTTAAGTTTGACCAAATTAAATCAGTAAGGACGTACATACACTGAAGTACTAGATTACCATCAGACAAAGGAACAAATTTGGAACTCAGAGAGGCAACAGGTTAAAATTAAACCCACACATAATTTCACAAATTAGAACGTCATCTAGTGACTATTTCTGAATATATGCACGTTTGTACATTTTAACAAAAAATACTATCCTCCAGCAGTTCATCCTGCCTATATCCATCACATGCTTTAGCTAAAAATATGTAATTTAATTGGTTTTCTAACAATTTTTTACTTGGACTAAATACAAAAAACAAACATGTAACCTACTTGTTGTTTGAGCCCTTCTTTCCATGAAAATAACTTTTATGCAGCTGGTTTTGTTTCCATGCTCCACCGATATGCTGCGATGGAGAAGAGGTGGGGTGAGAGGAGGAACATGAGGAAAAAAAGCCAGGCAGTGTGGTGCCGCAGCCTCACAGACGGGACAAGAGGAGCTGGAGCTGGGACAGCTGAGCGGCAGCAGTTTGTTCCCTTTTACAGGGAGCAGGGAGGGGCGAGAGGAGAAGGGAGGAGAGAGAGAGTTGAGTCTGCAAAGATGTAAAGATGCAGAACAGAACGATCTTTGCGGTTGTTTTATTAGCAATATGTCTGTGATGTTCCCGAATATGGACTGTTGCAGTATTTAATTACCTCTTTTAAACTTAAGAGCACATTTTACTCTATCGGACAAGACTGCACTTGCAATCCCTTAATGTTTTATTGTTTAAAACATGTGTTTTGGCTTATACTTGAGTGCTCAAACTGTAGCCAAAAGGTGCTGACCTCAGCTTTTGCATGCAGGAGAGAGTAAAGTAGTAACATCATACATTTTAATCCTCCCTGAAAAGGTATTGCTGTCAGACTGGCTGCCAAATGAAACTCTTACTCTATTTGGCAGCAAAGTCAATTACAGCATACCTCTGGAAAAATAATGGCTTTACATTGACTTTTAAAAGTATTCACACCTATAAATATTTTGCCCACAACCACACTTTATGTGACAAACTAAAGAACAGTACTGCAGAATTATAAAACAAAAGGAAAATGATACATTTTTTTGTTTGTAAAAAAATCTGAAAGGTGTGGCATGCACATTCAGCCCCCTTTATTTTGATAACCTAGATAAAACTCAACCAGAAGACGCTTTTTTAGTAAATAGAGTCAGCCTGTGTGTTATTTCAACTAAGTATACATGCAGCTGTACTGTAAAGGTCCAAGAGGTTAGTTAGAAAACACCAATGAGCAAACGGCAACATAAAGCCTAAGGACACAGAAGACTGAATAGGGCTAAATTTGTGAAAAGGTTTAAAACAGGGTTGAGTTAAAAAACAATATCCCAAACTTCTAACATGTCACTGTTCAATCTATCATCTGAAAACAAAAGTATGGCACAACTGTAGGCACAACTGTCTACCAAGACATGGCTGTCAACCTAAACCGACAGGCAGGTCATGGAGAAAATTAATCAGAAAAGCAAACATAAGGACCAAGTTTACTCTGGAGGAGCTGGAGAGATGTTTATTGGTCACATACTCCACAAATCTTGCCTTTATGAAAAAAGAGAGAAGAAGAAGAAAGCCATTGTTGAAAGAAAGCCAGAAGAAGTTCCACTAGGAGTTTGCCACAGGCCATGTTGGGGAGACAGCAAACATGTGGAAGAAGGTGATCTAGTCAGATGACACCAAAATGTTATTCTTTGGCTTGCATGCACAATGTTATTTGCAGTTGAAAATTAATGCTGGATATCACCTGGAAAATATAACCCCCAGGGTAAAACGTGGTGGTGGCAGCATCATGCTGTGGTACGTTTTTCTTTAGCTGGGACAGGAAAGCTGGCCAGAGTTTATGGGAAGATGTTCTGATACAAGGCTATGGTAGAAAAATATGTTAGAGGCTGTAAAAGATTTGAGATAGGGGTGAGGTTCACATTCAAGCAGGACATCATTAAACATTCCATTGGGCCAGTTTAGATCAAAATATGCTCATTAAAAATGATGTGTTTTAAACTGAGGCTTCCTCAGAATTTGTTCACTTCCATGCTAAAAACTTTAAAGTGTTTTATTGATAGAAATAAAGCGAAAATATTTTACATCTGCTCATGTTGAACTAATTAAATGTCCTCACTAAAACTAAGAAAGTAGAGCACATCACCCCTAGTTTTAAAGTCCTTCCACTGGCTCCCTGTATCTCAGAGAATAGACTTTAAAGTACTTGTGTTAGTTTCTAAATCACTGAATGGCTTAGCAACAACATACATTAAAGATGTACTGCTGTTGTATCAACCTTCAAGATCACTCAGGTCTTCCGGTTCAAGTATGCTCTGCAGAACCAAAACCAGAACCAAACACGGGGGAAGCAGCATTCAGTTTCTATACTCCACTAATCTGGAACAAACTTCCAGGAAACTGCAAAAATACTGAATCCCTGAGTTCCTTTAAATCACGATTAAAAACCCATTTTTTCAGTTACCTTTGACTGTTCTATATAAAAAGTAACTGAAACATCATTAACCTTAGTCTGTAGTTCAACTTTTATTTACTTTAATTTCTTATGCCACTGCAATGTTTATACAAATAAACTTGCCCTGGCTTAAATTTGTGTTTGGCATAAAATTCAAAATGAGAAGCTCTGAAGTGTGAAACTTTTCTCTATTTTCAATTACGTATGGAGCTTAAATTTTAAAAAAAATTAAACTTTTTGTAACTATTTTACTTAATAAAAAGGTGTGATAATTTTAAATCTCTATTTCCAATTCCAGTTTTTTTTTTTTTCAAACTGCCACCATTTTCTTTGTATAATCTTTTTTATGCATGTAGAGACCAATACAGCATTTAGCCCATTTAATAGGTCAAGAGAAAATGTAGACAGATCAGCTGGCATGAAATCAGCATCAGGTCTTCCTCATCCTCTTCTGGACTTTATTAGCAGTTGGCAAAAAAAACCAAAGGTGTGGATTACAGCATACTTCTAGTATATACGTTGTATATACTATACAATGAAATTCTAATGACCAATTTGGTTTTTTTTTAATCGAATAATAATTTGTTAATGTTTGCTCCCGTAGTTCCTTTGCAGTGTGTCTGTTATGTTAAACTTTTCTTTAATCTTTCTAAATTCTCCTCATAAATCTTCTTCCTGCTCATATTTTTGACATTCCAATATAGCATTTTCTATTGTTTCATTGTTTCCACCCCACTGTGGTCACATTTCCCTGTATTATGCTTCTGTATTTTAAAAAGTATTTAATTATGTCCTGTACACCCAAATCTTAGTCTTGTTATTAATCTTTCCCTCACTTCTGCTCCTTCTTGCAGTTCTCATTTCTCCTACTGCCTTTTTGATAAAACTTTATTTTCGTTCCCTATGCCTCCTTTTCTGCCATTCTTTCTTCAGTTTTTGTTTGATGATACTATCAGCATCAGCACAGGCTGTCCACACAATTATCTCCATCAGGTTGTAATTGGAGGCACCTGTGTGTGGCTGTATTTGTTGGCCAGGCTAGTCTTCCTGGGCAGCCAAAGGGCTGGTTTGCAGTGTTCCTTACCTCTACAAGATTTATAAGAAGTGACAAACATAGGAACTCTGAGGTTACCCGTCTTCCACAGGCTGTATGATGGGTCATCTTTTTGGATTGGGGTGTGTAGGTTTTTCCTCAAGTTGGTGTACTTGATTCCATTTTCTTGATTTGGTGTCTGTGATGTTTTAGTTTTGTTTTCAGGTGGATTTTTCTCTTGATAGCAGCTGCAAACATAGAGGCTCAAAAGAAGTCTTCTAGAAGTAAAGTTATTTCTCTTAGTGGCACATTTTCAACAAAGCTGTCTTTTTGGTTGGCTTTTCATGCATGGATAACTTAAATTTCAGATGTCAGCACAAAATGCTTGGGGAATATCATGCGTGTGGACGTTGGCCCCCTAGGAGGAAGTCTTCTAGATGTTGCTGTTATCATAAGTAGGTTATTATATTTGTTTTTCTCTATTTATGCTGAATTTGTATTTGTAGCAATATTTTTCCCTTTTTTTTTTTTTTTTTTAGATAACACGGCCACTGTTCTTACACCAAGTATTGCAACCCAGTGTGGCTTCAGCATGAAGAGTGACCCATTTGGGAATGCCCTAATTTATGTCTCCCTCCAAAACTGTTTTGCTCAAAATGTGGTAACAAAACTAAATATTTTTTGACCTATGCAAAGTGTCTTTCCTTAAATCTATTTAGCTGAAGAGATCTTTGTTTGCAGGAAGATAAAATGTTCACAACAGCTTTACAACTTCGGCTGCATGGGAACCAATTTGCTGAAGACGAGCTGTACCAGGTGGAGGAAACTTGCCGGTATGACACTTGGGCCTCCAGAGAAGTAATCTGTGACTACAACTACATTGAAGTGAGTGAACTGAGTAGATCCTGATCTGAATAGAGATGGTGTACTTCATGTCTAATGGCTTCATCTTTTACTAGGTGTCTGTAAAACGTGCTGCTCCGGATGAATTTCCTCTGCATGGACACCCCTTTTCCAGCTCAAACTCTCGACGAGCTGCAGAGGTTAGACTTCAAGCTCATTCTTGCCATGATTCTAGAGGATAACCTTTGGATGAATATGTATCAGTTGCACTCTTGTATCTGTCTTGTAGAAAATGCCTATGGATGTAGGATTCAGAGCCACGACAGTTGTCTTTTTTGCACAAGAGGGGGAGAAGCCTATGAGTTTAGCTGATGCACAGAAACGTGGATATGGCATTGGAAATACTCCTACAAGGCTGGTTTTGAGAAGTCCTGTGATGGCACCGGAAACATTCTTGCAGAATGTGAGTAAAATATGAGCTTTGCTGAAGACTGGCTCCATCTGACTTGTTGCTTGAAGGAATTTGTCATTTCTTTTATTTTAATTGCCCTTTGGGATTAATGGTGTATTTGAATTAAATTGGTTTAAAATGCCTATTTTATTTTGCCTACACAGTCTTAAGACTAGTGTCATTTATTTCATTCAGTAAGAGAAAATAAACGCAACACGTTTTTAATCTGAAGATAAAAAAAACTTTAATCTACTCTGGGTATTGCATATGTTGCCCCACTACTTGATGGAAATGTACAGGTGTCCTGCAGCATAATTCATATCTGCCTTGTCAAGCATGAAACTTTCTTTGGCATTCAGGTAGCAGGGGTTCCCATGAGGGTTCTCAAAACTTCAACAATCTTTGAAAAGAAGTGGTTGGCAACTCAAGTTGACGCAGCAGCTGCTTGTCCTCTCCAGGAGGGTAAGGACACTCATTAGAGCCTACTTTTAAAAGTTGAAGTGTCAAATTTTGGGAAATGACGTGTCTTCAGGTATCAAAGCCATAAAACATACAGTAACATTTCTTGCAGATGACACTTTGAAAGACTTGAGCAATTAAATGCTTTTGTTCTTCCCGAACACTAAATTACCCAATTTTCCTTGTATGTTTCCGCACATCGACGGAAACTCTTTGCCAAGCTCTATACAGAGATTTACTAGTAGATTTCTTTAATCTGGCTCAACTGTAGTTGGCACTCTGCCCCTGTTTCTAAGGCAACTTAAACCTGAATCAATAGTTTTAAGTTAGACTAGTGTTCTCTTGCTCTTCTGAGGACTCTTACAATTGACTAGTGGCTTTTTGTTGATTGTAGTATGCACTTGACTTGCAGGTAGTGTCTTCTTCACACAAAACACAATCACCTGGTACCTGCCCAGGAAAATAGACCCAATGATTTCTTCTGGTCAGTTTCATCTGTTGGAGGTGCACTTTGGCATAAATGGCCAACGGCTGGATGCTGCGGAGATGCAGGCCCGAGAATACTCTGTGGCTCTCAATGATTTCTACATTGTCACTGAACTTCCCATCGGTGGTGTTGGTGGCTACTACAAGGTAACCTGGCACATGAATTGTATACTTTGTGTTTTTTTTTTTTTTTTTTTCTAAATTTGTGCAGTAGCACAGTTTTCAATGATCTTTAGGCTTTCAGCTGCCCTTCTTGGCCTTTCACTGAAACATGTGAAACCCTCCCTTTCTTTAGAGTCACATTCAAGATGACCTTTACTACGTCTCTTACATGATTGAGCCAATGCTTGAGCTGCTCTGGACAGAAGATGCCACTTATGAACAAACAAGATACAAAGTCTTTTTTCACATCACAACACATCTGCTGCCTCAACCCCTAGAACTTATTGACCGTGAGTAACTAGGTTTTGTGGTGGGGGGGTCCACAGTTGACTGTTTGCAAGCTGGTCTTACACTCTCATTCCACAGATACAGTTCCAGAGGACAAGATGTTTAAGATGATGCTTGGCCATTTTGCTGTTGATGTGGTTCTAATAAACATTACCTTCCCTGCGGAAGTTCTGTCAACATCAGACTGCAGTGTTCGAGGCTTTAACATCTTGGAGCATATGTCTCCTAACAGCAGCATGAAGTTCTTCACCCTCCAAGTGCCCTTCACAGACCCTGCAGTTCTCCAGCAGGTAAAGAGTTGTCATTGACATTAAATGTCATGCCTGGCACTACTTCTAATGCTGTCTCTTGCTCAGACCAGTGAGGGAGTTACAGTCTACTCCCTTCACCTGACCTTTGGTCTGATGCTGCTGGATGACCATGTAACATTCTCTCACAAAGCTTATTTGGAGGCTGCTGTCAAGGATATTGGTCTGTATTTCCAAAGATGAGTTTTATTGTCTTGCAATTCTTGAACGCAACAAAATAAACCTTTGTTCTTTCTTGGCAGTCCCACCCTCAGTCTCTGGTGGCTGTGATAACAACAACTTCTATGTCCTTGTAAAATATGGGACCCAAGGCTACAACTTTCAGACCATGGTGGGGAAGCGCTTCATGACCCCCAGTTTGGCCCAGCATTATGAGTATATGGAGAATGGGACACACTTTAGTTTTGTTGTGCCGTTTTCAGCCCCTGATGTTGCAATAGAGGTATGAAACAAAACATTTTAAAATTTAAAGGGACAAATTATCTCTAAAGTAACAGTCTTTCTCTCAGGCCATTGAATCCTCATCCATTAGGGGCAGACTTGATGTGGTTTTGAGTAATCCAGAGATGAATTCCCAGATTCAAGATTTTTCTGTGGCTTGCCATTTTCCCTCAACATTAACTGGTAGGTGGTGGTACCTACTCATATCCTTGGTATCGACATGAAAGCTGAGTCAAATGTTCTCTTCCAGAATGCTTTCCAAATGGCACAATGACTGCTTTGGCTTTAAAAATGGAGTCGGTCCCCTCTCTGAACCCTAGAAAGCTCACCCTTGAAGACCCGTCCTGTGGCCCTGTCCACAGCGATGACCGCTATGCTTTCTTTGTCTTCACAGTGAATTCTTGCGGCACCACGAGAAAGGTATTGTGATACGAATAACGACAATTCCTCTTGCTCCCACCACTGAACTTGTAACTTGTGTTCTCAGTTCATGTCCAATGCCATGCTGTATGAAAACGAGATCTCCCTGCCAGATGCGCTTCTAATGGAAAAGGGCCTAAAATCAGAAGAACCAGAGTATCAGTAAGGCTTCCTTTACACTCTCAAAACGATTGATTGGGGATTTATTTGTGAAACTCTGGTTTGACTTTTAGTTTAAAGGTTTCCTGTGTCTACGACATCAACACAAGCCATGCAGTGGCCTTTAACACAAGGCCTCGCAGGAGTGAGCCTTATGCTGAAAACTCAAAAGGCCAGCTGCAAGTTGTAATGAGGCTTGCTTTGGGTAAGGATAAGCATTTCTGTTACTATATGTTAATGGCTTCACTAACTCAAAAGGAGCAACTAGTCTAAATGAGGCTGCAGTATTAAACTATCAAAGCTAAGTTATATGGGTCTAAAGGTACTTGAGACAAATGGACCCAAATTTTTGAATGTCTAAATTTATTGATGCAAGTTGCAGTAAAATTGGCTTTCTGTCAATTGGGGTGCTTTTTTTTTTTTTTTTTTTTTTTTTTTTTTAAAAGCACTAGTTTTTGCTCCTAAGAAGGCATGTGTTAAACTTAATCCTTATTGCATATTTAAAAACTTGTAAAATGCAGCATGAATGACAACATTTCACATGTCACCTAGATGACTCCTACAGTGAGTTTCAGAACTTTGAGGACTATCCCATAGCAAAATATCTACAACAGCCCCTGTATTTCGAAGTGGAGCTGCTCAAATCTACAAACCCTCTGGTGTCGCTGGAGCTGGAAAACTGCTGGGCAACACAGGATGAGGACAGGACATCCCAGCCCAGATGGAATCTGATCATTAATGGGTATTTTTACAGCTGAAGCACTTTATGACCCCTTTAATTTTTACTCTTGAGACTATCGTGTTAATGAAACGACTCTGCAGCTGTCCAAACCCAGTCGACCCATACCAGGTTGCCTACCATCCTGTTTGGCCTGATGTCAGGGTTGGGTATCCCTCCCACTTCAAGCGGTTTGAGGTCCAGATGTTTGCCTTTGCTGAAGACAAAGATGACCTGAGTACCAAGGTAGCTTGTAAGGGGTTGGTGGGGGTGAATGTTCTGTGAAATGTAGCCTAATGATGTACATCTTTCAATCTTGCAGCTCTTTGTGCATTGTGATGTTGTGATCTGCGACACCAAAAATCCCCTTGGTGGAGTCTGTGGTGGGCAATGTTCAAACCCAAAGAACAGGATAAAAGGCAAGGTTGCAGTCTTTAAATGTACAACTTTACTAGAACATTGTATACTGCATTACTCTGAAGATCATTGAGTAACAGGTTTCTTAGCATGCCTATTCTACTTGCAGGTCAAACATGATGTTTCACAGGTCTGTGGCTTTAAATATGCGTCTGTCGGACCACTAAGTTTGAGTCTATAAAGAGAAATAAACACTTTTAAAATTCAAACTTGCCTACAACTTTTTTTTTTATTACATCTACACTAAATACTAGGCTTGACAATCCTGTAAAATGTACAACAGTACCTGGATAGCTTTGTCATAAATGTTTGGCACCAATTGGAGAATGCAGTTAAGATTTCAACCTAAACTTGGAATTATAAAAAAATCAGATTTCACCTACTGCTGACAACTTGCATCTTAACTGTCTACAGGGTTCAGTTGGGTTTCAGCTTCAAACTGTAAAGCTGCATAAGTCTCTAGCACTTCTGATCTCTACTGCATCTGTTAAGTGCATCCAATCTGGCCTGGGCATTTAAAACTAGAGTTGCAATTTTGTTTATGGCTTACAGTAAATCAGTTTCTAAGGAAAAGTATTGCATGACATATTTTAGTGGTAACATGCCACGAGAGAACTACTTCCAAATGTTTACCTGTTTTTTGTTTTGTCCCCCCCCTCCCCACCCATATCAGGACTTTTGGATGTTCCATTGCATTTAACATTGTGTTCAACCTCCTGAACAGAGTGAATGTTATAAAGGAGATGCACAAGAAATTTATTTCTGCCAATTTCCATTTAGCACAATGCAGAGTTTAATAATTGGGCAGGCTCACACATTTTAAAACGGTACTGTTTGCTTATATATCACTCAGTCACATGCTGTTGAATCATTTCAGCATCGGAGCTGGAAGCATTTGGCTCAGCAAAATGTAATCTGTATACACACAGGCTGAAATTGTTAGCTAATTTTATGTAGTTAAACTAACAAAACATAACATTAAAGGGTTCCCAGCATTGAGAGCCAAAACGACAGTGAACATCTATGTAAACATTCACCAAAGTCTGCTAATGGACTTATTAAATTTAAGAGGGTAATCTTCTGGCAATATCCTAAATGCACAATATTAACACATTAATCACAACCTATTACCTCTAGAGCAGGACAATACTTGCCTTACCTTTTGAGCATAATTAATTTTTGAGACATTCAGCTGGGAGTGAGGCCTTCCACATAGTTTTATCCATTGTAGGCACCGCTCCAGTTGTGTTTCTGGCTTTGGGAAGGGAAAAAAAACACAACTTCCCCAGGCAAACTTTTGTGATACCTGTCTGATTTACATAAACCATAGGCGCATCGCTTCACCATCTTGAGGAATGTCGGACCTAGCTTGCATAGTTAGAAATGCTAATGACGTGTGATTGGACAATCACCGTTTGGGGGCAGAGTTTTGCAAAAGGTCAATTGGGTTCCAGTCTGAAGACTGGCTAGGCCACTCCAGGACCTTGAGATGCTTCTTACAGAGCCACTCCTCAGTTGCCCTGGCTGTGTGCTTATTTAGCAAACTATATTTAGCCTTCAACATATATTGGTCTGTAATGTTTAACTACCTAGAAAAATGATTCCTCAACTGTTGGAGTAGAAATGCTGGCATGAAAAGAGCTCCTTGAGGAAAAGTGACTTACCTACACAGAACAGAGTTTTGGCCAGCATGCTGGCCCCCTCTCCGGGCCTTTTTTTATGAGAAACATTGGGCCAGAAGCGCTATAAGCATAAGCGGTTATTGTGTGACACTGCGTACACGGGTGTAACAATTGAGCTTTGCGGAGACAAGTACACGCGACTGTGTGCCCTTCCGTGTAGGAGGAGAAGGGAGAGGCAAGGCCGGGGGCTTGTACTTGTGTGATTGAGAATTGATTTGAGGGGGCATTGCCCCCTCTTGCCCCTGCGTAAAGCCAGCTTCGGCCATACTCATCCTTCCTCAAAATACGGCAAGTGAAGGTTAGACCAAAAAGCTCTATTTTTGTCTCATCAGACCACATGACCTCCCATTCCTCCTCTGGATCAACCAGATGGTCATTGGCAAACTTCAGATGGCCCTGGACATGCACTGGCTTGAGCAGGGGGACCTTGTATGCACTGCAGGATTTTAATCCCTGGCAGCATAATGTGTTCCTAATGGTCTTCTTTGAGACTGTGGTCCCAGCTCTCCTCAGGTCATTGCTAGTTCCTCCTGTGTAGTTCTAATTGCAGCCAGTATTGGTATTAGGATGCAGCTGTAAAACACTGAATTTAAAAGCAATCTAATTTTAAGATGCTGTTTGGTCAGATTGCACCAAACCAATAGTGGTCTTGCATGGACTAGTTGAAGTGCTGAGCTGAAAATTGAATACAAGGGTTAACTCTGTGGTCCTGGAGTACTTTTAAAGAGGCTGAGAATATTTGCTAAAGCTGGGACATACCATATGTTTGTAGTTTCGCCAGACTTTACCCACCATTCCCAAATAGGCAAAGTCTCCATTGGTTGTGAACAGTCAGCATGGCCTGTTGATGCATAAATCTTAGTGTGAGAGGGGTAAGGATGGTGGTCTGCAAACATTTTACCTGCTGTTGCATTTTAACCCAGGTTTTCCTTATTTCTACAGTTTTGGTTCACCAGAAAAATTAGAAATAAAATAATTTTTGGGGTTTCAATTTTGTCTAGGAACTACTTGTATTTGATGCTGAAAACATACTCAAAACATTATTTTACTGTTTTACTACCTAATGGGTTGTGTAGCATTATGTTAAAAACTTGAAAATGTTAAACACACGTTTTAGATCAAACAAAATAAAAGACAAAGATAACCTGAGTAAATTCAAACTGTATTTCACAAATTATGAATTTCTTATTAGGGG